>JAAOAS010000095.1:0-129120 GCA_013396035.1 Fusarium pseudocircinatum
ATAAGCTTTAGGCATCAATCAGTCCCTCTTGGTGACGGTCAAACTAATTCGTGTCGTGTCCTGCGCGCCCTCATTAAATGCAAGTGAAGCTCGAACATGGCTTGTCTATGGTCTGCATACATCATAGTGCCTTGTGGATAGGCTCGGGCATGCTGGCATCTTAGCGCTAGATCAGAACATCGTTTATGTGCGCTGTTACGAATCTATGTGTTCGAGGAAGCGAAGATATATCACTGACCTGCCAGGTCAAGCTGACTAACAGCGAGAAGGGATATCCTATCAGCATGTGTTCTCCAGTATTTCTCCTGGATAACTTGGGGGTCTTCAGATATTCCATAAATGCCAACGCAGTTGAGTTCCTTCTAAACAAGAACTTCAAACTATTTGTATATAACCAAAGGCAATTTTCTTATATTTCTTACTCATAAGCGATCTCAAACAAGCACAATGTCGGATATCTTGATTCGTAAGGAGGCCAAACCTAGAAGCAGTTCCCACGCCCAGCTCTTCATCATTGTCCACCCCTCCAACACCTGGAGCTTCGCAACTATCAACCACGCCAACGGCCTCTGGCTAACAACGCAAGTTCGCCAAACCAACGTCTCCAAGATCCACACAGGTTTCAGTCCTCCTGGCGACGACGTCAAGTACTTTGAGATCACTAGTATGCCGAACTCTTGGTTGCGAGATGTTCAGGTCCGGGTTGACCTTGTCGCTGCTATTGGGATAAAAGGGGACTTGGAATGCAATCACCAGTATGTGCGTGATATTCTGGAGAGTTTGGTAGTTGGTGGTATTCTCGGCAAGACACAGGTTAGTGATATGCTATTAGAGCTTTATATGAGCTCTCAACTTCGATTAGAGCCTATTTAAGAGCTTGTTAAGGCAGGCAGGCGCTTGGAGTAAGGTTGGTAAACGACATGAGAATAGAACAATGCCAATTATTCTGTGCTGTGCAAGTTGTGTTAGTGACAAGAATATTCCTCATTGTATGTAGTCGGTTGTGTTTTTTAACTTGTGCCTTTATCCCTTGATACATGTTGATACATCCGTAGTCCTTGTTTCACCACAAGCGAGAAATCGCCAAAGCGACTAACTGGTCTAACAAACCATAATTAACAAAGAACATATTACCAGTGTGACTCAGTAGCTACTAGTCACAACGATCTTCGCGCTTGTGCATTGAAATAGTGCAACATGTCCGTAGAAAAGATAATAAACACAAATAGCTAGCTTGTTCACTTTTCCGTGGTTCGCAACAACGGCCATAGTAGGGCTTCTTCATTATTGCGCGAGTAGTTCAAGATACATGTTCGGCGTGAAAACCAGACTATAAAGATGTAGCTAAATATCACCATTTCCAAACACAAGACTTACCACCCAGTCATTAAACATCCAATCCTACAGCACCATCACAGCCTACTTCAAGTAAACAACAAAATGCCCGACCGTTCTCAGCCACCTGTCCGCAGTGCTTCACGCGGTCAACTCCACGTCGTATTAAACCGCTTTTAGTCCTTTAAGGATCTAAGCCTACTTCCCGACAGTTTTGGCTTCGAGGCCCGTAACCTCTGGAGCATCCTCAAGCAGGGCCCGTATCACTGGAATTTGTATCAAGGTCTTCTTATCTATGGCGATACCTGCATAAAGATGACACAGGTTGTCCCAGTGGAGCGCCCAGAGGGACAGCTCCTGTATTTTGAGTTAGCCAGCTTTGAGAGCGATCGGCAGGAGTATGTTGACCGCGTCGTTTTTTCTACTGATCCTAAGGATGCGGATGACCGTTGGGAGTGTAACCGCAAGTGAGTTCGCGATATCCTGAAAAAGTTGGTATTTGGTGGTATAGTGAGTCAGGAGAAGGCTGATGATCTTCTTTCCGAGCTTGAGACAGCCTCTAAAGAGATCGAACTTCACTAGAGGCATCGTAGGTTGGTCAAATGATCGGAGTCTTGAGGAAATAAATTGCCTAGTGGATATTTGTAGCTCTCCTTTAAGCATTTTGGCTTCAGTGTTGCTACAAGAAAGTGGCTTTCGCGTCATAGATAGATGGCTATTGGCCGTAAGGTTAGACTCTAGCCTGCAAACACAAAAATTGAAGACATGATGTTGTTTTCCAGAAATTTAACTTCCACCGAAAACTCTTCACGATGACTAATAAATGTGCTCAGAAAACCCTTTACTGTCTGTCCGTAAACTAAGTTCTGTGTGTTGCACACAAACTCTAAGCTACATGCCCCAACCACAAATGAAATATGTAGAATGCTATCTAGACATTGATCCCTCGATGTCCGGCCAATACGATATCACAAAAAAGGAGACACTGGAGAGCTTGATGTTGATGGCCCAGACCAGCGTGTTCATAAAAGACAGTGGAAGTTCGCATGTTCAGAATCATAGACAGTGGCAGATTCATGATACCATTGGCAAAAGTTTTCTGTTCACTGGGAACATCAAATCTCTTTGTATGCCATGAGACAGCTTTAAGAGCAGCCCGATTGTCCACTTTCAAACCAACATCATCTTACATCTCTCCATCCAACAGTCAAACTGTTTCTTTCTCACAAATTTCACCTATCATATCAACAAACCTCCTCGCACAGACCAACAAGATGTCGGACCGCGCTCAGCTCCCTTCCACCAAGGAGACCAAACCTTCAAAGGCCCAGCTATTCATCTGCATCAACCCCCCTCTGTACTTCAACCACAAGAACGAAAAGATCGACTTTAAGATCCCCAACCGCTGGATGATCGCCGTCTTCAACCCTATTCCTACGAATTGGCTTACCGCCGATGGTCGTCAGAATGAAACCCGCTACGCTTTGATCAAGGCCGACGCTCCCCCCGAGAACTCGAAGCTCTTTGAGGTTGGCCGCATTCCCGTCTCTAAGCTTGGCGATGTCGAGGCTCGGATTCGTTCCGTCCTTCCTGATGAGAACCCACTGGGCGAGATGCAGTTCAACCGCGAGTATGTGCGTGAAGTCCTGAACAACCTTGTTGACGGCGGTATCATTGGAGAGGGCCCGGCTCGGGATACTTTTCTCGCGGTTGACACTTATTGTCTTCAGTTGAACAGGAACTAAGTCGATGAACGAGTGGCGTTTTGTGGAAGCTAATGTTGCTGGTCGATGTCGGTTCTTGTCTTAGCCCATGTACATCATCTTGGCCATGATGCCGTTCCGCTCTCGTATAGAGATGCCTTGGTCACCTTGCTTTGGTGTACCCAATGTCGATAAAGTCAATAAAAACCTCATAAAGTATTCTTTCATTTTTTTCGTATGTGACATGCTCTTTACTTATTGCATCTTGATACAGCCACCACTCGCACTAATAACAGAACCAGTAATCCATCGTCCATCATTTCCACAGAGCATCCCTACAACATCAGCCACGTCCTCAGGCTGTCCAAACTTGGGTATACTCTGCAAGGGAAAGAATTCATCCTGAAAGGTCTTGACCACCTCCGGTCCACAATCCATAACAGCGTCGGTCTCCGTCAAACCCGCTGTAACAGCATTCGCAGTTGTCCCTGCCATGAATGCGTATCGCTCATCCTTTCCACCAAAGGCCTGTGACCATGTTCGACACAGTGATTCGCCGGCCGATTTACCAGCAGCGTACATGAGCTGATCAGCCCATGGGAGGCGCGAACGGACGGATGATATGTAGATGATGCGGCTGTTGGGCTGGAAGAGCTTTCGGCGGACGAGTTCTTCGACGACTTGGACTGGGGCTTGGACGTTGCCTAGAAGACTTCGTTGAATTTCTTCTGTAGTCATTTGGCCGATAACTCCAGGCATCGGGTCACCAGCTGAGTTAACCAGGATGTCGACGCGGCTACCAAAAGACTTCTCAAGAGCATCGGCAATGGTTTTGGCGCAGTCGGGAGAAAAGACATCGGCGACAATTCCTTTGATCTGTTGGCCTGATGGACGATCTCTAGATGTAGCTTCGTAAACACGTTGGGTGATCTCATCGTTCAAGCCCGTTGATAAGGCTTCGACGCCCTTGTCACTAACGCAGGTCCCGAGAATAGAGCATCCGCGTGATGCTAGGTTGAACGCGATAGCGCGACCGATGCCACGAGATGCGCCGCTGATTACTGCGACTTTGCCGATGAGATCAAGTTCTCTGGTAGGCGAGGTTCCTTCAGCCATTTTGGTGGTGTTTTGGTTATTTGATGCTGAAGTGAGATGAGGCCAGGAACTGCGTGGGGATACTTGAAGACGGCTCTGTTGGTTGTAGATACGATCACGAGCAGTGTCTCTTTCTGGTTCAAGGTTTTTAAAGAGCAATCCCTCTTTTAATCGGCAGCCACGATTGACATGACTCACTTCATTTGGTGGCGCGATGCGGGGTTTGGTGTTTCCTCCTGGACATGACTGTCCTGTCACTTCATTGGCTCAACCTAACCTGGACATCGCCACAGAATGAGTCTGCTTGGGTCCAGGCAGAGACGCAGGCCTTTCAAACCACGAAAGAAGTTCTCGATCATGGCTTGATTATTGTTAGTGACATACTGTTCTTCAAAACTTGGGTGAACCTCGGTGCAGGTATCACGCAGAACTACCTGTTCCAAACGGGGTTAGCAGTACAGACACCGTGTGAAACCGCAACAGCGCCAGCTCCATGCAACCTTATACGTTATCCAACGGCATCTGCGGGTATGACTCCCAGCCTAAACAAAGGATTGCGAGATATTGATTGATTTGGAGGCTATTGGGGGTACGTATGTTTCAAGTAAATAGCTATGAAAGCCCTGTAATTGACGACAGTGCGACCCTCCCTTGAATCAAGGTCAACGAAGGTTGGAAGATGAGACTTTAGTCCTTCAAGAAGAGCGAAGAGGACCTTGTGACTGCCTTGAAATAGCAAGAAATGCCTAAAGTCTAGATGAATGTTACATTGTTGGTCTCCCACGTTCCCGGATCCGAGAACGGAAGATGACATTCCGAATTCAAATTTATCCGGTGAATCCATCGACGACCTTGCAAGCGAGATCCGAAACGCCGGTCATTTATGCTTCAAAAGGCTTCCAATTGCTTATTCAACCAAGATTTAAGACTAATAGGATCTGCCATAGCATTACGAAGAAAAGCTGCAGTAGTAGCTATCCGTTGTACGACAATGGAGACCGACGATATATGATAACCGCCCTGAGTCTCTGGATCTTGCTGCCAAGAGGAATAACCTGCTTTCCCAAAACATGCGTCTCTGGACTGTGGTTGGTTGGCATCACCCAGAGTCTTCAGCATCATTTCCCCTTTTGGGCTGTCGGAACTTGACAGCGTTGTCAGTTGACGCATCGAGACCACTCAATCTATAACAGAGCTATAATTGAGGACTATCATATCATTCCCATTGGACGGCGACCAAACTGCCATCAGGAACGTGATCACTCATAAGTCTGTGCCGTTCGACCCGCAACATTCTTTTATATCTCGCTCCTCAACCTGCATCACCTCTTCCCTCTCCGGCCAGCCTCAATTAGCATCATCTCAAGACGAAATTATGAAGATCGCTACTTCGCTCGCGGCCGTTGTGGCCTTGGTGCAGAGCACCTCTGCTCATTATATCTTCCAGCAGCTTAGTGTTGGGTCGACTAAATATCCTGTCTTTCAGTACATTCGACAGAACTCGAACTACAACTCTCCTGTAACTGGTAAGTCTTGACTTCCTTTCTGATAATAGCATTCATAGAGCAGCCTAACTAACAGATATGCCTTAGACCTGGCTTCTAACGACCTTCGATGCAATGTAGGCGCCTCGGGAACTAACACCCAGACCGTTGGAGTCAAGGCCGGCGACTCGATTACCTTCACCCTCGACACGGCCGTCTACCACCAAGGACCGATTTCAGTTTACATGTCCAAGGCCCCTAGCACTGCCTCGTCGTACGATGGAAGCGGTGGTTGGTTTAAGATCAAGGACTGGGGTGCGGTGTTCCCAACAGAAGGATGGATAGAATGACGGCTAACGACGTATGAATAGGTCCTACCTTCAGTGGTAGTTCTTCGAGCTGGCCCATGTACCGTGAGTCGACATCCGTGGGAACTATCCTTTCGTAATTTGACCTTATTGCGCTCTCAGTCAGCTATACTTTCAACCTTCCCACTTGCATTGGCAACGGCGAATATCTTCTTCGCATCCAGAGTCTAGGCATTCACAACCCCTGGCCCGCGGGTATTCCTCAGGTAAGACACCGATATGCAAAGTCTCAGTGCACAGAGACTGAAATCAGAAATCATAGTTCTACATCAGCTGCGCCCAGATTAGCGTTACTGGTGGAGGTAGCACTGTCCCCAGCAACCAGGTCAAGATTCCCGGCGCATTCAAGGAAACCGACCCAGGGTACACCGCCAACGTAAGTATTCTACCAAGATGATAGTGAAGTATATTAACGCTTGGCCTCCCAGATCTACTCCAACTTCAATAGCTACACCATCCCAGGACCTGCAGTGGTATGTAAAGCGAAAGAACCACCCAGACGATGTCACGATATCTGACTGTAACGAAGTTCTCTTGCAACGGTGCCCCGGGCGGCGACAATGGCGGCAGCAACCCCACTACGACTCTACAGACCTCTACCCGAGCGTCATCTACACAAGTTCCTCCTGTATCGACTCAGCCATCCGGCCAGGTAAGCCACATACCCATAAAGGCCTACAGCTCTCTAGGGGTAAACAACATGTGCTAACTTGATGAAGTGCGCTTCTCTCTGGGCGCAGTGCGGTGGAAACACCTGGACCGGTCCAAAGTGCTGCGCCACTGGAACCTGCAAGGTGCTCAACGACTTCTACTCTCAGTGCACCACTTAAGATCTCGTATCAGGTCAATATTCTTTACGGCGGATCTTACTGGTCAAATCTTGTGAAGCGGCAACTAGAAGAACCATTTCATGTATATACGTTGAATAGCTATCTGGAGAACTGTATAAGACATCATATTGTTGAGAGCCTTTCCGTCTGAAACAAGGCGTGACTTTTCATCAACAGTTCGTAACACCCCATGCAAAAACAGCTTGACCAAATTTATGATCCCAATTCTCCTTCGAATGTCCAATCTCCTGCTCAGCAGCACACGGCGCAGCAGCATACAGCCTCAGAACACAGTTGGACTTCTTGGTGTTACCCCATACCATCTATTCCAACATCAGTAAGTAACAAGTATTTGAGAAGCCATGAAAAGCAAGTTGACCTACATGATCGCCTGGAACACATGCTGGAATCGAGGTGCAGCCCTTGTTCTTAGTTCCAGAATAGGACCCTTCGAAGTGAGAGCCTCTTGGACAGTCGAACTGCATGGTCCACGCATTGGCAGATGCGACAAGTGCTAAGAAACTAAGGGTAAACTTCATTTTCGCGCAGTGGTGGATAGACTTTTTTACAGTTGCAAGGTTAATGATACGCTTAAGCTTATTTTAATCAATCTCTATTTTTCACGAAGGTACGACAATATTTATAGAGCCAAGCGGTGTAATCTGCACGCCGTCTTATGAGAATTTCCGCCCCCACCTTGGACTGTAAATAGCTTCAAGTACGGTGCTATTTCTGTGCCTTTAGTCATGCACGATGTTACACATCTCTCGATATTGCTGGCGTTTTGAAGATCCCTAATCCTGGTAACTGGCTGACCGACTGGTGGAAGAGTGCTACCCCGCCTTGGATCTAGACTGCGGCTGAAGTTGTTGGTCTCCAATCAGACATGCAGCTGCTTACGCGCTTCCTTTTCTCACCAAGCTTCAGTTTCAGATTGCAAATTCTGCCCAGCTAAAACACATCTCGAAGATCGCAGACATAGCGCGATAGCCGAGATTAAATCGTGATTCGACCGGCTATCTCGATAGATTGCTATCATGTTGTCCGACGCGCCGCAGTACCAGCACTTCATCCCGCAGTTCATCCTAAAGAACTTCGACCATCCGTTCAGCTGTCCCAAGGCCCGCACGAATGGCTCGAAATGCAAAAATCACCATCACGAAAAAGGAAAGTACCCCGGCGACCGGGTCGTGAACTGCTTGGAACTTTTGCCTGAGGGTTACAAGGTTGAGGAGCGTTCTGTGCGACGAGTCTGCGGTCTGCATGACATGTACACCGACCAGTCACCAAACGCAAATTTCCCTCGCGAATTGGAGACCAAGTTTAGAAAGCTGGAGGGCGAGACATGTCTTGTGGTTCGCAAGATAATTGCTGCTCACGAACGTGGAGAGGAGAATGTCAAAATCACTAGGACGCAGCAAACAGTACTACGCAAGTTTGTTTATCTGCTGAATCAACGAGGCTCAGGCTTCTTCAAGACATACAACTACCACAGCATCAATGACTATAAAAATAACGATCGGGACCTGCTGAAAGAGTTTATGGATCAACATGGAATTCAACGACCGTTAGATGTTTGGTTACAGGCCTTGAGTTCTATCATCGATCTCGATATGCGCGTAACAGCAAATTGGCAACAAACCCTCAAATCAACTGTCTACTATGGCCTATTCTGCCATTTTGTGGAACATGTCACCGAATCTTGGATGTCCTTCTGTAACCCTTCGAGCGAGGATCAGGAGTTCATTCTCTCCGACACAGGAAGCCATGTCTACGAAGGACCAACTGTCGACTTTCAGGACAAGACAACAGGAGACTTCTTGCGCCTGGGACCGCGCTTTCACTTCTTTGCGCCTATCTCCCCACGATTAATGATCGTTTTGAGAAGTAAGCATCTACCAGAGCCTCATGAGGACAACAATTCTGAGATAAAGGCTGGACGTCAGCTTTCCCGACAGATTGAGATCGACTCAATCTATGGTCCAGGAACAAAGTCTATACTGGAAGATCTACCCGTTCACAAAGCTATCAACAGCTATTCCACCTTGGCGAATGGAATATTGAGAAAATGACCAGGCTGGGATGGACAACTTCGTCAGACTGATACCTTCTCCTTCCCGTTCTTCAAGATCTCCACGCATCATGCCCGCATCATCAACGGTCTTCTGCTAAACCATGCTTTCCATGGTGTGACAATTATTTTTAACAAAAAGGCTGCGTTCCTGGATCTACTTGAATGGTTCTTGACGGAGCCTTGTGAGGTTGGCAAAAGGCTGGGTGGAGAACACCACGCAGAGCAAATGAGGTATCTTGCACGGTTGACCGCTTTTATGCATGCCGAAGGGCGAAATATCTCACTTTCTATCACGAATATCCCAGTCAGCAACGATCTTGACATCGAGAGTTATAAAAACCAGAACAATGCTGCCGCACGGTGGCTCGAGGGCCTTGAGAAGAGCCCCGCCGACAAAGAAGAGGCCAAAGACAACAGAGAACAAGGCCTCGGTGCCAAGGTCGATGCAAACCAACAGAACACGATCGATACACATGATGAGCCGAATGTTAGCATCGAGGAGCACCCTATTGAGCTTGATCCGACTGCGAAGTTTGGTGATGGGTCGCAAGAAGATCAACTAGTTGCGATGGCCTACGAGCAACTCGCAGATCAATGGGACTCACCGGATCTGGGTCCCAGGATACTCTCACGAGAGCAAGTCACGACTCGGGGCCTGAGCGAATCACTAGTAATGCTTCGTGTCTGGCTCATACACGGGCAATTGGATCGAAAAAAGGAACTGCCAGGCACAGACCGACAGCAAAGATTGCTCCGGCGATATCAGTTACAACAATCCCCTATACTCTTCTGGCTGTTCCTGAAACAATTTAGACATCTTTTTTGGAAGACGGAACTCAAAAGAGGAAAAACCGGCAATGGCTTTGCTGGGGAGGGCCCTGAAGATGAATTTCTGGATGGTAAGGTTACTACTGTACCCGTGAGAATATCAAGCTGACATTACGTAGAAATGATAACGCTCGAGCCTCATGGTTTGAACATAAAGATGTGGAAGGCCAGGAATCGTGACATCGCCCTGTCGCGTAAGCTCGGGGAAGAATTGAGCCCAACTGAGCTCACATCCCTTGCTTCCGAATCCCCAATACAGCCCCAGTCAGCAAACGTCCAGAGTGCCAACCCAATGGAGAAACTATTAATCACGGTAGTGGCCATAGTTTTTTTCGCAGCGGTGACTTTCGTGGTTGTATTTTTGGCTAAGTTGTCAGATTGGCTTTTGCAGGCCTGCTTTGGAATCAGTTTATATGAGCTTCTGGGATTTACTGTTGGCTCCATGTTATACATACTTCGGTGGCTAGTTTGGATTTTTGGAGTCTTGATTAGGATTTGCTGGTATTTGATAGTTATTATGTTCATAGCTGCTGCCTCCTACGCAAACAGTTAGGAATAGCGGAGAAAGAAGTCTTGCTTGCCTTTGTTATATATAGACAGGTTAATGTGTCCTATAAAAGACCTTCAGGGTCAGAGTGCACAAATCCACGTTCTGCAGCTCTTAAGCTGTCAGTTCTTCGGGTTGTGATGTGACCTAATGAATTTATGCCGGTAGTCAGCCTTGATAAGTTCTCAAGCAAGCAATATCGACTCGGTGGGAAGTGTGCGCCATAGCAACATAAATACCTCCAACAGCATGTGAGCTCCATCCATGTCTTGATAACCCAAGTTCATATCCTGCTGGGTCGTTTGATTGGTTCTCTCGGCTACGGCATCGTTTAGTGCACCATCTTCAACTCCACCAGCTGAAAAGATGGGAACAACTCGCGCTAAGATGGATCCTCCCGCCCTCCACTTCACGCCGAGGTTCGTCACGGCCTCAGCATATGACATCGTAGCATGGCTTTAGGAAGTGAGCCAGACACAATCTGAAAAGATGAATTAAATAGCTTGTTTAGCAGTAGAATGAAAATTGAAGCGCCTTATCTGGTCGTTGATCCTCAATGCTTCCCAACGACATTTAGACTAGTCTCACCAATAGAGTTTCACCTTCTCCATACACACGTCATAGTCAAGTCTTACTCAGAACCAAGTTCCAACCTCTAACTTCGGCCTCAGCGGCTGAAATTATCTCTCATTTCTTCCAAACAACGTCACGAAAACACCCCAATTGCTTCAAAGATCTGCGATGAGCAATGCCTTCCTCTGACGAAGCTTCAGCTCACCAAAATGAATCCGCCCAAACGCGTCCAAAGCGAAAACTCCCACCATGGCTAGACCACTTCAACGCCCACGACATGAAGATCTTTCTTCGCTGCTGGATCGCGATATGGGTAATGATGCTCCTCATCTTCATCCACCCCAGCCTCGTCGAAATCGGCCAAGCGACATTCCTCGGTGCAATTCTCCTCTTTGCAGTTCCCCCAGCTAGTATCTTGTTTATCTACCTCCTCGCCGCGTTTTCGCTTTTGTTGGGAATGTGCCTTGCTTGGTGTTGGGGTCTTTTGACGATGAAGGCTGCGCTAGCGACACGCTCTGATGCTGAGACGCAGGCTAAGCTCCAGGCGCTACAACAGCAGGTCGGTGAGATTGCGAAGACGACGGGACAGACGCCGGCATGGGAGGCGCAAATTTTGATTCATGAGGGTTTTATGCTTGATGCTAGAGTCACTGCTGTGTATTTCAGTATGGGCTGTTTGTTCATTTACGTTCTGGCTCGACTGCGATGCGCGAATCCGAAGCTTGTCCTCATGCAGATCTTTGGAACGATTGTTACCGATCTCTTCATCCTTTTTGGCCCGACACTGCCATCATTTCAAGGCGACCTTGCAGCTATTCTCGTCAAGCCTGGAGCCATTGGAATCGGTCTGGGCTTAGCGTGCTGCCTGTTTCTCTTCCCCCAATCAACATCGTACATGGTACTCGGTCAGATTGAGAAGCTAGTCCGCATGTCAAATTCAGCTCTATCAGCGACCAAGAGACGATTTGCCGACGAGGCCATCCCGCTTGCCGAGCTTCAAGGGAGCAGGGCTGGTATGATCGCTGTCTTCAAGGCTGGACAGCCAGCGCTCGCTTTTCTTCCGATTGACTTTTCGCGTGGTCGATGGAACGCAGATGATGTCAAAAGTTTGCACCAGCGGGCGCGCAAAGTTATGTTTTCCAGTCTGTATCTTTTGGATTTCCAAATTGCCCAGGTTCGAGGGAAGCAGAAGGAGGAGGAGCATATCAAAGCTCAAGAGGATGGACGAGTTGGACCTGCGACGAATAAAGAGAAATATGAGATTGGACAACATCATCGACATGAGAATGCCACGATTTTGAGTGCTTTCCAAAGGCCTGAAAGGTCCGAGATACGCTCTAGGACGAGGAATACGCTTCGGGATACGACATCGGATCTGTTGGAGATCGGACCGCAAGCTATCAATCTTGCAGCAGATTACATCCATGCTGTCAATTCCTGCCGATGGATGGGAAAACCTTCGCCAGTGCAGTGGGAGGAGCTGAACCGAAACCTTCACGACACTTTAGCAAGGTCGCGGCAGGCGAGGGAGGCTTGCGTCATCAATACGACCAAGGGCGTTCTTGAAGCTCACGCAGAACTGTTCGACGAACATGGCCGCCTCAAGCCAGTCGAGGGAACTGACCGACCATTCCTACCAAGCATGGTGATCGCTATGGTTATCGAGGAACGAATTTTGAACATGGCTATTGCAACTGAGAAGCTACTAGAGTACATACTCCACCTCTCAGAAGTGCGAACCAGCCATCGCATTTGGGTTCCTTCACGGCTACAATATGCTCTGGCCTGGATATTCCATGGACAAGTCATGTTTCCAGGCTACGACATCTCAACAGAAGAGGATCCCGATCAAATGATGGATGGCGAGTCTTTCGATGAGCAAACCAAGGAGACGAAACGAAGACTGGATATCAGCAGAGGGTACAAAGGCTCTTCTGCGCAGAGAAGTAAGATCGGTCGAGTTTTCATCGCGACGTACAACTGGCTTGTCAATCCATCTGGCATGTATGCCCTGAGAATGGTTGCTGTTACCATTGCCACCTCGATACCGGCGGTGCTTCCTAGTACAGCTGGCTTCTTCTACCGAGAGAAGGGTATCTGGGCTGTTATTAGTGCTCAGACTGTTCTACTTGTGTATCTGGCTGATTTTACATTTTCGCTCATCGCGCGTACGATCGGAACTATTGTCGGAGGAGTTATAGGTATGGTTGCTTGGTACATCGGTGCTGGAAGCGGTGTAGGCAATCCATATGGTATGGCAGCTTCAACAGGCGTCATGATCATCCCCATGCTCTGGTGGCGTCTCTATCTTCCCCCATCGTTCGCATTCGCTACAATCATGGGCGGTGCTACCTTCTGTCTCGTTCTCGGCTTCAGCTGGGATCACGACCATATAGTCCAGTACGGTCTTCCCGGTAAAGGCTACGAAGCATTCTGGAAGCGAGTCGTCACAGTTCTGATCGGTTTCGTCGCTGCGTTCGTTGTGCAACTATTCCCAAGTCCACCATCCGGAACTACGCACGTCTGCAAGATACTCGCAAACTCGGTGCGAAGTCTATCAGATCACTACGCGCTTCTTATCTCTCATTGGGGACGGACAGACAGGAATCAAGGTCTGGGTGCTGTCGCGGAGCATATCTCGATCGAAGTTGCAGAGATATTACTCGCCGTGAGTCCTTCCATCGCATTGCTGAAAGGCGAATTGAGCTTCGGGCCATTTGACCAAAAAGTTCTTGCGCAAACGAAGGAACAGCTGCAGTACATGAACCAAGCACTGGGCGGTCTTCTCAATCTTGCATCTACCCTACCAAAAGAGATGCAGGACCGCCTTATTCGCGTTGCGAACATTCTCGATGAGCGATCTATTGGAGATGTCATGGCTGTTCTCGGCATCATCGAACAGGCTCTGCGCACAGGCTCGCCTCTACCCGAACGACTACCCGCACCACTTGTCCGACGCGCCATCGATTCATTTTACTCTTCAAAAAGCGAAGTTCTTTTGACAACCGCCTTAGTCGCAGATGAAGACCACCGACGGTACTGCGTCGCCGTAACGCTATATCTCAAATTTCTAGGGAGCATTGATGATTTGCTGATCGTCCTCAAGACAGCGCTAGGAGAGAGGCACATTATTTATCAGTGGGACGATGTCAAGGATATCGCGTGACCAATAGCACTGTTGCTAGACCGAGCTTCAAGTGCATGAATCAGATTGGACCACAATTAGCCGTTGATCAGTTATCGTATGAAATGGAATGCAAGTCGAGATTTCAGCCTCAAAGGTTGTTGGCCAATTGTTATCGAGGCGTGCCGAGCTCCAGCTCCTCCGGGTTAAAATCTCACAAGCGAAGTCGGTTGGTGGCGTCGGGCTCCACTACGTGGTGAGACTATTGATGCGTTAGGCGTTGGCCCAACACAAGTAAAGTGACTAAAATGTAGTGGGCAACTGTGCTGTGTTGTATGTCACTCTACCTTGAGCGCGAGAATTGGTATCGTTTTGCCAAGCTCGTGATGAAACGAACTGCACGACGACAGGCAACCATGAGTCTCATGAGAGTATTTTAATTCATCTTTAGTCCTTGCCCTTTTCAAACTTAGGATATTCTTCATCAGTCTGAACATGGCCACTCTCGATACTTTACCCGTTGAACTCGTCGCAAAAATCGTGAGCCATCTGTCACCTCAAGATGTCAAAGCCGCGAGCTGCGCCAGCTGGATCTTGCGGCATGCTGTTGTTGGAGTCCTCTTCCGAAGTCTCGTTATCAGCGTTCCGTTGGTGTCCTCCCAAGTTCTGGAGGATCTCATCCACAAGTATCAAGACTTCATCTCCACAGTCCACTTGCAAGTCTCTTTTCAACCTAATATTGAGGAGAAGCCCCACGACGGTCCTATGCCGAGCGTATGGGGGCCAACTCCATCAGACACACTCCGGAAAATCACTCAAGGCGATTTCCTTAGCAGTGTCAGTTCTTTCGTTCTCGAGCTCGATGGGGCACAATTTGGGCATGGTGGCTGGTGGGGTGAAACCGCGTTTTGGGCAGATCCAAATATGCTTGGCAACATAGTCAACGACGAGGAGAACTGGGATCAAACACTGCAGCAAGAACGCGATGTTATATGGCGTGCGCAATACAACGAAGTCATGCAAAACATCTCAATGAACCAAAACATCACGAACCTCAAGATGAAAAACCTCATTGCTAAGAACGCTTCCGCATGGCAAACGCCGGAATGGGCATCTTTCCTAGGAAGGCTGCAGGTGTTGGAGATCGGTGTTTTTGGCGGTGACGGCGAATGTTTGCACACAACTCCCGGATTCGCAGAGTTTATCCGGAATTTGCCACACTACATCATGAGGCATGCCCGAAATGTCAGGCATCTTACCATCGAAGCCAGCCCTGACGGTTTATTCGGAGGGGCATCCGCCAACTACTGCATCCCTCTGCCCTTGAAGGAAGACCACTTCGTATTCCTCAAGTCACTCACGTTCAAGAATATCATGATCGGCCCTGATCTAGTAGAGTTCCTCAGAAGCCGAGTCGATTGCTTGGAGGAGCTTGAGCTACATGATTGCATGTGCGATGGGCCTGAGCCCGAATACGGACCTGATTGGGACCTAGAATCTGTGACTTGGGCTGATCTCTGGAGAGCCATCCGAGAGAGCAACATACGGCTATTCGAGGTGTCTGTCGTGCAAAGCAAAACACCTCCGCTTCTATGGCAGGAGGGTGAGAGCGAGGACGATGAGGCCAATGAGGATTCTGAGGCAGCTGCTAGGATTCGAAAGATGCTGGAAGAGGATAGAAGTTTGGTGGTATGGAGATATGCTAGGGTTGACTATAAGTATGGTTGGATCGTGGACCTGTCGGATGATAATGTAAGGTATTTTGAGGAGGGTGAGGATCAACGGGAGTATATGAAGCTTTTGGGAGTGTTAGAGGAGAGGAATAAGCAGCGAGGGTGATGGAACAAAGCATGAAGAGCCAGTCAGCAAACAGCTTGTTTGATTGGGTATATCGGATTGACACGCTACGGCAAGCAACTACGTATTTATCTAATCAATAATCGTGTTGGCTTGTGTTTAGTATCTTCGCCATGGCTTTACCCCCATCCTTTGTCAGATTTCAAGTAGCAGGCTGGATCAGGTTTGCCGACATTGACAGACTCGGCGGTCTCTGCTAAAACACAAGATTGAAAGGAGTTGACTCAAAAAAAACTTATGTGTAGCTCCATAGAGAAAATCATATAATCCATCCAAGTAAAAATAATCAAGGAATCCACTCGGCGAAACAGCAAAAGAGTAGGGTCTGGCCGGGGATTGAACCCGGGACCTCTCGCAAGCTAAGCTATAGGGTTTTCCCTAAGCGAGAATCATACCACTAGACCACCAGACCAGTCAAGTTCGGTGAAAGTATGTTTCAGAATTCGGTCTATGATCGGAGTGGTACCTGCTCGGCTAATTGTTCATAGATTCACCTGATGCTGAAGCTCGGATCTACTGTTCAATTTGTGCTCCTATTATTTCCAGGGATCCAGTCTTGTGTTATCTAAACGCACTCCATTTCTCGCGCCTAGATAAGCCTGTGACACCTGCTCGTTACCGAAATTTACTCCATGCTGGGAATTCTCAGCGTACTTCTTTGTTTCTGCCCATACCGCTCAAATGTCAATTAACCCAATGAATTTACTCAAGTCGCTCGACCGTTCCGCAACTTTGTGTCGCCCAAAAAATGGCCGCTGATGGGGTTGAAGGTTCATCAACAGCCATATCAGTGTAAGTCCATTGGGTCCAGCGTTCAAATACCAAACTCTGTTCCTATCGATAGTGAAACACTCACCATTTCATGCGCTGCCCTACGGGGCTCCATCCCCGGCGTTGATCAAATCTGGGTCTTTTCATTGGTCATTTTCGGCGGATGCCCTGTAAATGTCGCTACGGGGAGCCTAGCTCAATCAAGCTTAATCCACTGAATGACTGGATTTCTGCCTGGCTCGCTATTCCCATTCTGTTTCCTCTCCTTTCCCAATTTCCCGCTGACATTTTCCCTTCTTCATCATCTCATCGTTCATTCATTCGCTCATTTTCAGCCACAAAATACATTCACTTCATACACTCGCTATCAATATTCAACATGTCTTCTGCTCTCGTCACCTCCCTCCCCATCTTCGCCGATGCTGGCTCGTCCCAGACTCTCGTCGCTGAAGTCCTCGGCGCAGATGCGGATCATACAACATACGTGCTGAACTGCCCCTACGTTGACCCTGAGAGCGAAGAGTTCCAGACCATGGACGACTGCGGTGTCTACAACAACACCTACATCATTGGGCCGTACATGAGCAAGACTCTTCCTCCCGGTGCTGCTAGTACTGGCGACTTCGATTTGTTTATCACCATGCCGGGCGACGCAGAAGATGACTGGAAATTCTCCATCCACTGCGAGATGTCGCGTACCGTCGCTACGAAGTGCACTACTATCAACATTGGCGGCAACGACGATGGGCACCCTACGGCTACTCTGACCAACACCGAGGATCTTGCGGAATATGGGTTTAGAACATTCGACTACGGTGCTGTTTCTATCACTGCCGGTCAGGAACTGCTCGACGCTAAACACGCGAGCGCCACTGCGACTGCTAGCGACGCCACCAAGACCAAGGCTTCGGGAAGCGATGCCAGTGGATCTGAGACTTCTGGAGTAGCTACACCAACTAACACATCTGGTGCCTCGTCTTCTTTCACGCGTGCCTTTGGTGTTCTGTCTCTTGCCGGTGTCGCTGCTGCCCTCGTCATGTGAGGTTCCGCGTCGGAATAACTGTGTCCCGGTACCGTTCGTGTATGATTATCAGTGATGAGGGCTTGGGGTTGGAGACAATGGGTCTCGTAATGCACAGGATTAAGCTTGATATTTTATACTTTATGCAGTTGACATGAATGAACTAAGTTCTTGTCTCAACAGGCAGCTCAGGACCCGCGTCAAGTCTCCTGTTTAAGTTTGAACCCGTCGGATTAAGTTTTTGTCAGGAACTACAGGCGTATGAACCACAGCCCGAATCGGACTGCACGCTGAGCCCTTACATCATAAGCCAACCTAACTTCGAAGGATTACGGAGTGAACATGCACTTCATGGGAAACCCTAAGTGTAATCATACTCCCCAGTGTGAGTCATGCAGAGCAGCTCAGGGGCGTAGACGTGTGGTTCGAGGTTAAATCACGGCACGGAGCGTGTAAATATCAGAAGCGAGTGGCATCGAGCATGATAGAAGGGCAAAGCTTCTCGAAGTGCATGGTCTCTCCTTTTGGGTTGGTGCTAAGAAACGCAAAATGTCGATGTGACGGAACAGGGCAGCGCCCTCCTTAAGCCCCCTTTCGAGTCATCACAGTAAAGATTTCTTGTCTTCCTTCGAGCGTTCAGGTTTGAGGGCCTCTGACGCTGGGAATCTCTAGAAATTGACAAAACATGGTACAGAAATCAACGATCGTGAGTTATCATGGGAGAAAGCCAGGACAGCTTCCAGGATAGCTGTGCAAGTAGAGCGTGATTGTTGCCTCGGGAGCCAATGGTTTCATAGTATAGCTTCATCATAGATGGTTTGCATGAGACCTTTGCCATCGTCAATATTCTGAGAATGGGATAGATCTTGATTCAGAAGAAGGTTACGTGAGTAACTTCATCCCTCAATAGTCTGTGTTTTGCAGAGTAACCATCGTAACTTGGATCCGAGAAGAGAACACCCCAAGCTTTTCTGACTATGTGCTTTGAGCTTGTCAATTGAGGCCTGCGATAAGCCTTCGCCAGTTTCTCCCCGCTCCTATTTCGGAGATTGTGGACATTCGACACTGTCCTCGCCACCGTGAGAACGAATGGAAGTACGAGACAGAGCAAAGGCATGATCGCACCGAAGCCTCACAAAAGTTGAAAACTCACTGCACGCACCTCGCACATGACTGGAAAAAGAATTACCCGAGACGTAAACATGAGGCACCCAATCGTATGTAAGGGCAATATAAGCCTTTTCACGGATCCTGCTACTGATTGAAACTTAGATCAGCTAGTGCCAATTTTAATGCAGATATAGTTCCCCGGTCAGGAACATCGCCGCGAACCAGGCTTCCCACCACTATGGGCGAGGACGCTGCATATGCACTGAACGCAGCTAGATGTCCCAATCTAGAATGATCATTTTACTTATGGGATCCAAACGATTCCCATAATAGAGAAGATTATCATACCAGTAGACTTATCAAATAGGGGGATGGAAGGGGAGACACAGGGGAGGAGGAAGCAGCAAAGAATTACGCACATTCACTGACGCGAGCGACGAGGTTACTTCGCACTGCATTTGCCCCTTCAGCCATACTCATCAACATGCTTTCAATAATGCAACTATTTTGAGTGATCAGTCCATCTCCAGGACGAATCAATGCAGCCCTTCTACGTGCACATCTCTTGACTCTCGGTGTTACTCATCCATCAAAGGCAAAGACCAGACGAAAGACCGTGTAAATACACATTACGGCCAGGAACATCCATGCCTTCATTCGTCGAGCAAAGCCACGATTCTACAAGCTTTCATTCTGCAATCTTTAACTTCTATTTCCTCAGTTTTGACTTCTCTTCGCCTCTATAAAATCCCAGAATTCTTTCCCCGTCTTCTCTCATTTGTTCTTCTCACTTAACCACATTCGACAAAAAAGTCCAACTTTCGACAACTTACACTCAACAGGTAATAAACACCAAAAGACCATCGCCCTTCCACCCCAACATTCTCCACTCATTATTCTGCAGTTACAATGAGAACCAACGAGCAAGGTGAAAAGGTTGCTTGTTCCAAGTGCCGGGTGGGGCACCGAACAAGCAAATGCGTTGACAACCAGGACCACCAAAGTAAGCACACGCCCTCCCTCGAGCACACACGAACCATGGCTAACAAACTTCGCAGATGACGTGCGGGTGATCCGCTCTTCTGGTCGTCCAAGCGGGTCCAGGACTGACCCAGGCAGGGCCGCTAAGCAACGGGAAAAGAAGCGGAAACCCCGGGCGAAGAGGGAGCTGGAGGAACAAGGTGTAGCCGATCTTCAACGAGAGGCGCACACCTTTTGTCTTCAATGCGCAGCCGCTGATCCTGTGCAGGCTAGGTTTTCTGCTGGGTACCAGCAGTTTCCTGTCTCTGGGTACCAGAATCCGGGGAGCTTTGTGAACCCCCCTGCTCTTGTCCCTTCTCCTGCCCAGCGTTCTAGCTCCCTCCCTGATCCCTTTTATGCTGGCTTACCTGCGCACGTCCGGCGTCCCTTGGAGCAGCCAGCCTACACTGGTATGGGTTTTGGCCCTGTCCCTCCCCTTCCCGCCGTCCCTGCTCCCATTTCTGCCTCCTCTGCCCCAGTTTCCCAACCTGTCGTGGCCAACCAGCCCGCTGCTTTGGCACAGAACGGTTGGGTCAACAACCAGTTCATGGGGTTTCCTCAAGTTGACATAACGGCCCAGGTTCAACAAGGAGGCAGCATGATGATCCAATCCCGCCCGGGAGATCTCATGGGAGCTGAGAATATTGCCCCTTCTGTGCCCTTTATGCCCCCTGTTCCCTCTGTCCTATCCCCTAACCTCTTTTCCTTCAACGAAGAGTCTTGGGAGTTGTTTCTTCGGACGCGTGGTTCTCCTGAGCAGCCTGTTCAGCCTGCTCCAGCGGCCAACAGTGATGCCCAGTCTTCCGGCTCTCCGAGTTCCTCTGAGTCGTTTAGCTATCATGATCTTCTGAAATCGGATGGCTACTTCTCTGGAGGTCTTCCGGCACTTGGGACTCGGGCTGATCAGGGGGCATCAGCTTCGTCTGGCCAAGATCCTTTCGGTGATGTCAACCTCCCATTTGCCGACCCCTCCACGAGTGGAGACCTGTATGACCCTGGAGAAGAGTCCGGTTGTCCTGTCGAAACGACTATTGACTTCTCCCTGTTCTCCTATGGCTTTACGTGAGGCCCAAGAGGACCAGGACTTGAGGTAATATGGCTAGCAGACATACTTTCTTGGTTGCTTCACCCAGAGGAGCAGTTGAAGGGCAGTGGAATGCTGGATCAAGTCAGCCTACTCGTCCTTTGATGAATCATGAAGCCAGAGATCATGAAAGGATGGATCATTGGGACGGGGGCCAAGTGCAGGTCAAATGGGAAATCCGAAGATCACACGGAAGATTCAATGGTGAACTTCACATATGCCAGTCCGTAGGATGACCCGGCGACACAGGAGGGTTCATGTCAACTATTCGCACAGATCATGGGACTAACCCAGCCAGAGTCACAAGTGGCTATCAAGGGGGGCTATCAAGGAAGTCGGGGATGAAGTAGAGCAGAAAGCCGTCAAGTTCACTTCCACGCTGGCGAAAGGCGCACGCCGACAAGATTCACGGCAAGACGATCGCTCCACGAGCAAATCTTACTATTAATGGAGGTCCTTCAATCTGACACCATATCAAAGTGAACAAGGACAAGGTATCATTTTTATTTTTGCATGATGTCGTGGATGGGAAATGCCCCTCGAAGAAGTCGGGCTTCATCGAGTTGTTTTGAGCAGGAAAAGTGGATTGAGGAGTCATGATAGACTAACTGTATTTTGGAAGTAACATAAATTCATTTGATTTTATTGGTTACTACATTGTCATCAGTATATAAAACTGTCTCTTGTGCATTTTGAACAGCACCGTTCTAAAGTTAAACTCGAATAATCAGCACCTCATTCGTCCACCTCTATGTGAATGTTTCTGCCTGAACTCTCAACATCCAGGCATCCATCAATTTGCTCCAACCCAAGTGACACACGCCACAGCCGCTATTGCAGCCAAAGCACCCAGAACCAACATTTGAATCCCTTCGATCATCCACGAACGGACTGACGCGTCTCCCGTTTGGAGGACGTAGCTCTTACCAGCTCCAAAGACAAATAACACCAAGAGACAGAGACATGAACTCCATTGAAGACCGAGGCCAACTGTGCTGGTGAATAAGTAGGGAAATAGAGGAATGATGCCGCCGATGGTGTAGCCTAGTGATATCGAGAGGCCAGAAATAATTGGTGACTGAGGCGTTGGTTGTGAGGGCGATATGTCGTCTTTTAACGTGTTTAAGCGTGATACCACGCGTTGGAGATCTGATGGTTCTTGTTGAATCGTGTTGAGGATTGTCGTGACTGTTGAACTTGGGAGGTCTAGAGGCTCGAGATGTTGTCGCACTAATTCCTCCGCTTGCATCTGCATCTTCTCGGATTGTTCAACCATGTAGTCGCTTTCGCTATTTCTTTCAAAGCTCTCCCTCGACTCCTCCAAGTCTTTGGACTTGGGCTCGCAAGGTGCACATTCGTCTCGTGCTGCGAGATATCCTCCAATCCCCATACTGATGCTGCCCGCGCATAGCTCTGCCAATCCGCCAGTAATGACAGTATCCGTCTTTCCAAGCGAGCTGAGCCCAGCCGTGAGGGCAAAAGGTACTGTAAGTCCATCTGAGAAACCGAGCGTAAAGTCGGACAAAAAGCGCTTGAATACTGGACTCTGTGATGACTTCATTTTGAACGACGCTGCTTATCTACAAACCTCAAGTTCACAAACGAAGATGTAAGAAGGAAGAAAGTCTCAAAAGCGCAGAAACACAAGTCCTTCGCACCTCCCACGTGCCTTCCTATTCCATCCCATGATGCATCTCATCGGTGACAAGACAGGATAGCTCACGGCATGATATTGCCGACCGCAGCACAAAAGAGTCCCGCAAGCGAAGTGATCTACATCGCACATGGTGCAACGCCGCGATCTTACAGGTCGGCCACGCGCTAGCGACCGCTGACCAAAGTGCGCTATTTGATTCGTCTGCCCCTGGGAGATGGTGTCCTAGTGCAAAAGATCCCTGAAGCATGAAAGGCTAATGGATGGATCGTTCGGCCCGTTGACTTGGCGATCTGGCATGTGCTTGGCAATTGAACCACGAATAATGAAACGTTGTTTAGAAATGTGTATTGAGGATTTTAGAGGTTAAGGCTGAGTGTAATTGGCTACTTATTCCATCTAGACTGATATCATAGAAATGATGCTATTTACATTGTCCGAATACACCGAGTATCTATAACACAATCTAGGTAGACTTGGCAGGCTCATAACCCTTAGGAGGGTTAAGTCCATCGTTAACCTCAATGGTATCCTTGTAGTACGTAGGATTCTTGCTCTTCTTCCACTCCTTACGAATAGGCTCAAAGATCTTTCGTCCAGAGAAACTATGCTCGAGATCCAAGTTGGGCGCAACATACTCCTTGTTTCCACCGTTGGTGTTGAAGGGACCAGCGTACGAGGCGTTCCAGAAGTAGCTGTCGAGCTTGTGAGACTTCCACTTTCGGATCTTGTCGCCTGTCTTTTGCGCAACCAGCTTGAACACGTTGGCGCCCACGTCCCACCGGCCGAGGGTATCGAGACCCCAGTTAGCGGAGACGGTGGCGATCTCGGAGTAGTGGTTGTAGAAGCTGTTGTCGCTAGTTCCGACGAGATGCTTGGGGACTGCGTCGCCGAGAAGGATGCCGAGAATGTGGTTCTGACGAGCGTATGTCTCGTTCTCATCCCACGTAACTAGGACAACAGTGTTTTGCATAAAGTGCTTGTCCTTGAGAAGAGGCTCGAGGAAAGTACGCGCCCACTGACCAGCAACAGTAACGGAAGTGTCGTGACCATCAGAAGTCATGTTGGGAGTGATGAACATCCACTGGGGAAGCTTGTTCTCCTTGAGATCCTTGTGGAAAACAGACTTCTCAGTGTCGACGAGCGAGAGGTTCTTGATCTGAGAAAGGCGCTGCTCAGAGGTAGCGATGCTGTCGTGGAGAACAGCGGGGTTGTGCTTGCGAACGTAGTCATTCTTGCCGTTCTGGTGGTTCACCCACGAGAAGCCCTCGAAGCCAGAGTAGGGCATGTCCTCTTGGTACAGACCCCAGGAGATGCCGCGGTGCTCGAGGAGATCAATGACAGTCGAGACGTTGCGCGGGTTGCGGTTGAAGTCATCGTTCTGCATGCCAAAGTAATCACCTGCAATGGCGGCCATGTAGTTTGGCTCAGAGGGATGGGTCACTCCGAAGTAGTTCTCGAGAGTGATGCCCTTCTTGCGGAGCCAGGTGAAGTTGGCTATTTCCGTCAGTTTTTGTTTTTGATCAATTGAGGAGGGAAAACTCACGGTCACCGAAAGCCTTCTCGTAGTTCTCATTCTCAAAGTAAATGATGGCAATGCGATCAAATGCCTTGCCCTTCACATGGGAAGTAGGACTGCTAGTCTTGGCAGTCGCAGCAGCAGCGGCGACTTCAGCGGTGCCAGTGGCAGTGTAGCTGGTCTCCCAGCCAGTCTGATGCTTGTGCTGCTTATGCTCCTTGGGAGGCTCATAAGAGTGGCCAAGGGCCAGGCCAGCAACGGCCAAGAGGGTAGCAGTTTGGAAGAGCATAACGATTGACAGACTTGAACTTGAACTTGAGCTAAAGATCGACGCTCAATTGGCAGCAGCGTTATTGGGTTTCATATAG
Organism: Fusarium pseudocircinatum; assembly: GCA_013396035.1. Classification (NCBI taxonomy): domain Eukaryota; kingdom Fungi; phylum Ascomycota; class Sordariomycetes; order Hypocreales; family Nectriaceae; genus Fusarium; species Fusarium pseudocircinatum. The sequence goes on from JAAOAS010000095.1 coordinate 24,366, forward strand.
GGACGCAGATCAAACAGCACGGATATCGTGCCGTGCATTTCTCCACCGTCGGTCAACGCAACGTCGTTGGTGCAAATCATATTGGACTTTTGAAAATAGCTCTCGGGAGAATGTAACGCCAATGGACTGCATAGGCAGGGCACGTGTGAGTGTCCTTGGGGCGTTAGAAGGGTTCTGCTCGCGTGCCGACTTTTCCGGTTCCTCGGGTTTAACGTCACGCTAAGAAGATCCTTGTTTTGGGTGGGGTGGAGCATGCATTGAGGGTTCATCTTGGACTTGAGGTTTGTTCTTTTGAACGAACGACGTGACAACGTGGGCTTTTTGTGTATTTTTGAAGAGTTGAGAAAACATGGAAGATATCAAGGCGCCTTGGGTGAGGGAGGATGAGAGAGATGGTGAGGGGACGTGGTTCCTTGGTGATGAGGCTGGTTCGAAGTCGGAGCAAGCGGGTGAGAAAGCTTCATGGAAGACCAAAACACCAAAAAGCAAGGGCTTGACGATATTCATCGCTGTCGCTGGTCTCATTTCGATTTTGCTTTTGGCTGCAGTCACTCTCAACCTCCAGGTCCGACCCTCTGAACACAAAGAAACGCATCCAAAACCCCCTCAACCAAGCAAACCCGCTCCAACGCCAGAGACAATCAAACACCAAGAATCCATCCCCTCAGCACCTCAACTCCGCGACACAAAAGAATACATCCTCTCATCATCATGGGACTTCAACTCCCCTCCAACAACAAGAGAATATTTCTGGACCATCAACGACGCCGTCCTCAATCCCGATGGCGTCTATAGACCAATGATTCTCATCAACAATCAATACCCCGGCCCTCTCGTTGAATGCAACGAAGGCGACACTATCATCGTTCACGTCGAAAACAAAGCTGTCAATGCGACTGCGATTCATTTCCATGGCATGTTTCAGAACGGCACGAATAATATGGATGGAACCGTTGGCATTACTCAATGCGCCATCGCGCCAAACTCAAACTTTACTTATAAATTTGATGTCAAGGGCCAGCACGGCACATACTGGTATCATGCGCATCATAGCGCACAAGCGTCAGATGGATTGCTTGGACCTATGGTCGTTCACTCCAAGAAGGAAAAGGACCTGCAGAAGATGGACTACGCGACTGATAGAGTTGTCATGGTTCAAGATCATTACCATAACTTGACATCGGAGCTTTTGATGGAGTATCTTGCGCCAGATCAGGAGAATAACGAGCCGGTGCCAGATAATGGTCTCATTAATGGGCGGAATGTTCGAGATTGCGCGGATTTTAACGGTTGGGCGTGCAATACCTCGAAACTTGCGATACCGACGATTGATCTTGAAGCTGGGAAGCGTCATAGACTGCGCATCATCAACGTCGGCGCCTTTGCGGAATTCCAGATCCAATTCGATGAGCATCCATTCTACGTCACTGAAGTCGATGGCACAGACGTCCATCCTGAACCAATCCATCGAGTAAACGTCCTTCCAGCGCAGCGGTATAGCGTTGTCCTTGAGACAAATGTTACAACGGCTTCGACGTTCTGGATGAGGGCTAGGATGGTGACGCACTGCTTCAAGAATAAGAATGAGCGCCTTCAGTCTGAGACGAGGGCCATTATTCGATATACCGACAAGGATGAGAAGACAGCTTCTGAAGAGCCAAAGAGTAAGGAATGGCCTGATGCGATTGAAGTCATCTGTCGCGATCTGAACACCACGGCCCTTCGACCTGTTGAAGTTGTATCCCCACCTCCAGCAGATGAAGTCATCGTTCTTCGCGCAAACTTTGAGATTGGAGATTGGCGCTTGGCAAGGGGATTCTTCAATGAATCGACTTGGCATGCTAATGCAACGCATCCATCTTTACATCGGTTCCTGGACAGTGGATTACAGAGCACATCTGTCAAGAACCCCATCGCCATCAATGAGAAGGTCTTCGAACGCCAAAAGGAATTTGTGCTAGAAACAACTGGCATTCGAACCATAGACATCTCCATCAACAACTTTGACGACGGAGCTCATCCCTTTCATCTTCACGGTCATAAATTCTTCGTCCTCCTTCAAGGCCGCGACGGCTATCCTCCCAGTGCAGCAGATCTCCCGAAGTACCTAGAATCACATGGCCTTTTGGAAAACCCACTGAGGAGAGATACACTCACTGTCGAGGGATATGCTTGGGCTGTCATTCGTGTTGCGCTGGATAATCCGGGTTTGTGGGCATTTCATTGTCACAATACTTGGCATGCTGAGTCCGGAATGCTGATGCAGCTGTTGGTGAGGCCGGAGGTTATGAAGGATTGGAAGGTTGGTGATGAGGAGAGGGGGTTGTGTAATAGGGAGGGTGTTACGAAGGGGATGAGGCCGGATGATAGTATTTGGTTTGGACAGTTTAGGTGAGAGGATGAGGGAGGGTTACACTCTTTGTAGTACATGGCGTTTCTGGTCTTGGTGTTTTTAATTGGATCAAGTTTCTTACCAATAGTCGAGTAGTTTTTGGCCACGAAGCCTAGCTACTTGTAACACTGCACTCCAAGTGACGAGGTGAAAACATAGGGCAGTGCAAGCGTAGAATGGTTAGATCATCCCTCTTCTAACAATATTACCAGACCGAAAGCCTGGAAGTCAGTTTTCTTGAGATATAAGCTTCTCTTTAGCGTGATAAACGCTGAAAAGCTCAACACCAACAAGCTATAATTTGAAGTTCATTATCTGCCTACAGACAAGAGTCTTTGAACGTGGTGCATTAGCAGTCCTGTTTCTAGCTCACCTCACCTGGTCATACGATCATTGATATGCAACCATTCTTTCGATTTGTGCCTTCTTCCAGCGCATATTTGAAATATTGGAGCTATTGTCCTGACACCATCTCTGGCTGGGCATTAGGAATATTAGTCAATGGCAACAAGTAAATATTAGATCATGTAGAGAAAATCCCAAGCCTTTCAACCCCACATTGCGTATGTTTGGTCTTGGTTGAGGTGAAGGGAGACAAGTGACGCGGTGTTTACGATCTTGTACTCCAAGCCATCGTAGGAGCCAAGAATGCAACAATCGCGAACCTATAATGAGTAGTATTGCAACAGTAGGATATTTTCAATTAAGATTTTTGAAATGTGTTATTAAAATTAATCCTTCAATGACGGATCCGTGGGCCTTGTCTCCGAAGACCCGAGCATCGCTCCAACCTCAAAACAGCCTCGGAGGACCAACCTCCGATCCCCACACAATGCCACGATCAGACCCCAGAAACACGGCTCACGTCTCCTTACCTAACCGGCCGGTAAATGCCACTTTTAAAATTGATCATGTGCCCGTGATGTCCATAGCGCGGAGTCACGTCTTCCGTGGTCAGTTACGGATCGGTTCAGTGACGATTCCCAGATGGAGAAACCTTCCGGAGACTCAAGATGATCCTTCGATGGACAGTCCAAGGCTTGGCGGATGAAAACTCCGGAGAGTACTACGGATCGCGGGCCGGTAGTTGGCTTTTTGCGGGATGATTGACAGTTTGCTCGTCTTAGTGACGCCAGTTATGGTTCGACGGATGTCGAGCAACGAATTCCGACATCGTCGAAAGATATACTCCTGATCTGGCTAATATCCAATTTCCTACCCCTAGTAAATCACATATAAAAGATTCACGAATCCCTCAACTCATCAACCTCCTCAGTTGACAAGCGCATCCAGATCAACCAGCATCATGAAGTCCCTCTTCGCTCTCAGCCTCTTCACCGGCCTTTCAGTCGCCCAAAACGCAGCATGGGCCCAATGCGGTGGAAACAACTGGACTGGCTCAAAGACCTGTGTCTCCGGCTACAAGTGCACCGTCGTCAATGAGTGGTACAGCCAGTGCATCCCCGGCACTGCTGAGGAGCCTACTACTACCCTCAAGACCACTACTGGTGGCGGTAGCACACCTACTGGTACACCTGGAAATGGAAAGTTTCTCTGGGTTGGTACTAATGAGGCGGGTGCTGAGTTTGGCGAGACCAATTTGCCTGGAACTTGGGGAAAGCACTTCACCTTCCCTGATCCCGCTGCCGTTGATGTAAGTAAAACACCGTAATTGTGAGAACAAAACTGACGTGGTGTAGACCCTCATCTCTCAGGGCTACAACACCTTCCGCGTTCAGTTCCGCATGGAACGCACAAACCCCAGCTCAATTACCGGAGCTTTTGACGCCGCTTACTTGAAGAACCTCACCACAATCGTGGACCACATCACCGGCAAGGGTGCCAACGTCATTCTCGACCCTCACAACTACGGCCGCTACTTCAACAATATCATCACTTCAACCTCTGACTTTCAGACCTGGTGGAAGAACTTTGCTACCCAGTTCAAGAGCAACAGCAAGATCATCTTTGACACCAACAATGAGTACAACACCATGGATCAGACTCTTGTTCTCAACTTGAACCAGGCTGCCATCAACGGTATTCGTGCTGCTGGCGCTACTCAGACTATCTTTGTTGAGGGCAACCAATGGTCTGGTGCTTGGTCTTGGCCCGATGTCAACGACAACATGAAGGTTCGCAACCCGCCTCTTATTTTATTGACTCCCGTAGCTAATATCACCAGGCTCTTACCGACCCTCTTGACAAGATCGTCTACGAAATGCATCAGTACCTTGACTCTGACAGCTCCGGCACTTCGCCCAACTGTGTCTCCACCACCATTGGAGTCGAGCGCGTCAAGGCTGCTACCGAGTGGTTGAGGAAGAACAAGAAGATCGGCATGATCGGTGAATTCGCCGGCGGTCCTAACGACACCTGCAAGACTGCTGTCAAGAATATGCTGGACTACCTTAAGGAGAACTCTGATGTTTGGAAGGGTGTCACCTGGTGGGCTGCTGGTCCTTGGTGGGGTGACTACATGTACAGCTTTGAGCCTCCCAGTGGTACTGCTTACACGTACTACAATTCTCTTATCAAGACTTATATCTAAGTGGAGATGTCAAAATGATGGAGAGAGATTTGGAAGGCAACAATGGTTGGGTGTTCGTCACTTAGCCTAGGCAGATAACAAGAGCTTCGGGGTTATGCAAAAGTCGCCAATACGGATTCCCATTTATGGATGTTCCTGGTAGCTTCTATGAAATTGATGATATATCAAATCTTTTATTACTCTGATACTCAATGTACAATGACGCTCTTGTGCAGTTCACCCCTGCCTCTGCGTTCCCAAAGGCTGACTGAAATACTATATGCGATATGAAACCCTAATCTCATAGAAGCAACAAAGCTCTCTGGTGGAAAAGAAGAATTAAAAGGAATAATCAGTTATCTAAATAGTGTTACAAGACTGTTAAGTTATTTATTTATGCGAAGCTTCTAATGAAAGTCTGTCACGCTGATCGATCTACTTAAGGTTCTAGTAACATTGAGTAAGCTTCAGTCTTATGGAATTGTATTCTATGTCGCTTGAAGTTTTATGCCTAATAAGATTATTCTTAAATAGTTTTCCAGACAACAGAACCTCTATTAGTATTTATCAGACACTTTACCTAGACTCTTAGCCCATGCAAAGCGGCATCAAATTCTGGCATCAAGTTCTGGCATCAAGTTCTGGCATCAAGTTCTGGCATCAAGTTCTGGCATCTATCGGCAGACTTACGTGACTGTGATAAGTTTAAGACCTCTAAAAGGCTTCTATCATCTTCAATGACTTGACCCATCCAATACCTACATTAAATACATAAGCACTATTGTCAAAGAATGTTGTTCCTAAGGGTAAGGCTTTAGAACCTAAAGTGCTTACCATGAGCATAATAATATTGCGAACCTTAATACACTGTTGCTATTAGCTTTGAAATGCTACAATTGCCTGATGTCTCATAACAAGCATGTCAAAATCCAATCGACTGTTTGAATAAATCCAGGCAACGGAAGTATCCGTTCAGCTTTGTGGGCCATAGGCGGGCGCGTGTAGGGTAGCGAACTTAGATTCCGATTGAATTGTCGGCTCTCAGCAATCAAGGTCATACCTTTAATGGTTTCGTGGTCTAACGGTTATGACTGCGGATTCTGATTCCGCCAGCGAGGGTTCGACTCCCTCCGAGACCTTTCTTTTGCACTTTCCACACATTATCCTAAGATCAATTTTATTTTTATTTCTTGCATTCAATTTTTCGCCGAGGGCTTTTGGTCCTTGTAGCCAGCGATTGATTATGTATTATACAGTCTAAGTATCATGCGCCTCGCTGGAACACATCGTTATTTTATATACAGATAAACGTAGCTCCAATCCATCCCCTATGCGAGCTCATGTCTTTGGTGCTGACCAGTCGATAGCTCAACAGGTCTCTGCTCATGCATCATCTCAGCCGCCGGCGTTGCATTGTTCTTCTCAGCTGAGTAGACAGAGCTGTACGCAGGGTTAGGCGACACGGCCATGGGAGAATTGTCAGGCTTTCCGGGGGAGTCTGGCGAGCCAGTGCCGGCGACTTGATACTTGCGCTTGTTGCGGCGCCAGAAGAAGAATGCTGCAAGGGCGAGTGCGACGACACCAAGGGTGACGCCGATGGATATTCCAGCGACTGCGCCGGTTGAGAGACCACTGCTGCTACTGCGACTGTCATTGCTCTCGCTGTTGGTGTTGCTGGGGCTGTTTGAGTCTGCAGTGGCGGTGGCGGCTGTTGAGTCGGAGCCTGTTGTGCCAGCTGTAGCGGTGGTTTCACCTGTTGACTCGGGCGGCTATGAAGTCGATCAGCGACGGTCGCGTATTGGTGCAGTTTGTTTACTTACCGCTGTGTATACCGTAGAGTACATCTCATCATTCACCAGCCCAACGCTACTCATCAGCCAATGCTGGCGCGGTTGTTCCCCCTCAAGGTCAGAGCTCAAAATAACCGGCCCATTAGGAATACAGTCCAAATTCCATTTCGTCCCGTTCTTAACATTCGTCAACCGATATGTATCAGAGTCCCATTGCGAAATATCCCATTGCTGCATCTCGCTGTCTTCAATGGGCATCAAGCACGGCCTTGTTCGGAGTTTCGAGTCGATGACCTCCGGTCGGTAGCATACGGATAGTTGTTTCTTTACGGTCGTGTCTGAGCATCGAAGTTGGTATCGGCCGGGCTTGTCTCCTATCTTTTGCTACACGACGTTAGTATCTTGCCTTGATTCGCGAGAGTGATCAACATACAAACTGCCAGTACGAATTCCCGTTAGGAGTCCCGACTCTCAAGTCACCGCCGGGCGCGGTGGGTTTAAGCATAGACTTCAAGTCCCCATCGTTATCATCAACAGCCAACTCGGAGAGCTGGTACCAGACGTTGGAGTCAAGATCAGTCGCAGGCTCGAGGGTCGGCATCGTAGGCGAGTGGAGTCAAAAATAAAGGCGCGGGAAGGAAAAGTCAAGCTAGAATTAAAGTTGGGAGGAGAAAGAAAGGGAGGATGAGAGGGAACTCGGTCGATGGGTAGGGCTGAGCTGGTAGACTTGCCAATAAGGACGGCATCTTGGCGGCTTACTGTGGATTTAATCTCGTTAGGGATGGGAGTAGACTAATGATTGGGTAAGATTTGAAATGGTTGGTGGCAGTTCTGTTGATCAATGGAGTTTTGATGCGCCAAGTTGGCTGTGTTGTTTGCCTGTCATCCTTCTCCGTCGAACTCGGACTTGTCATGCTTCTGCGCCATGGCAATTGCATCACGCTAGTCATGTCTTCGAAGTGCCATTATAAAAAGTCACTATTATCTGCGACAGTATTGTACTTTTTGCAGTTGTTCCTCATAAATGGCCCCCATCAACAGCCCCAAAGTAGGATCAGCGATCATCCACAATGACTGTATCAAAAACCGAGCGGACCAATCAGCGCGACGATCTTCAATGCATGTAAGACGCGATCACTTCCTTTATTTCCCGACGCGTCTAATAATGGAACACAATAAATAATCACCTTCGTATAAAACTTACGATTCTTCTGCTCACGTGTCTGTCTGCCTTGCCGATCGTTGTAAGCTTAAATCAAACCGAGCCGAGCAAGCCTTACTTTGTTTTTCCATGCCTCAGGCTCTTGCCTTGGCAAGTTTCAGCCACTGCCGCAAGATACGGGAATAAGACCGCCAATGTCTCGAACCGTGCTTCACCATGATCGTGGAAATTTGGCGCTGTTAATTCCGCGCTGCTACCCAAGCTCTCGGGTTGGCGAGTCGAGCCGAGGCTCGTGCGAGTGGTGGAGCCCGGATACAGTGGTCTCGATGCGTCTGAAGCCGCCGAAGTCCGAGATTGCTATCTTGAAGATACGGGGAAGACTTGATAGAGCAATGAGTTCGTGATGTTTCGGCTATAGATGTCGTGATATCAAGTGATATGTGACTGATGGAAATAGAACGTCTTTTCCTATCTGCAGATGTGGCTTGCTGCATTGGGTGCTTGATCCAAGGTCTACTTCGACGTTAAGCACGACGGCTGGATGGTCTCTGTCGCTGTCATTGCAGAGGCAGAGATATACCCCAAACAATGATACATCGAGAGAAAATGTTAAGCATGCTATTTGCTTGTTCTTGTCGTAACTAGTAAAGCAAATGGTGCTTCGACTGTTTCTCAAGGAATGGTCAAGACAACCGTTGAAGCTCAAAGCGAAAAATACCCTAGAGTGCAGGGACAGAAGTATCGTTTCGCGCCACAACGCTCAAATTGGTATTATGCAATAGTTTCAGGCCATGATACAACGAGATGTATAGGGAAGTTTGACGTTCGCATTATCGTACGTCAATTGGTCAATACTTGTCGAATTTCTGTGTTGATGTTGCAAGGCTTGGATGCCTGCTTCAGTCATGACCCACCATCGTCAATCTGCAATGAGCTTAATCCCAGATCTTCTTATCATCGAGCCTCGGCATCTTTTCTCATATTCGAGAAAATGATGAAGTTGACTCGCTAGAATACGCTCTCCGCATCCCAAAGAGGTGGCGTGCTCCTCGACCCTGTTGGCGTATCGCAACCCCAGCAACTTCACCGCCTCTGCTTCACCTCAACCTCACCATTCCCCAGCCTCACCTTACAGTTTCACCCTCATTCCGCAGCGCGCAAAATGATCAAAAATGTAACAACAATCGCCTCAAACTTCAGCCACATGCGCTTCACCACCACCGAGCGCGACATCCTCCTCAAACTCCTCATCTTCTCCTCCCGCACAACCGCCTGGCTTCTCGGCCGAAACCACGCGCCCATAGCCTCAATCCAGCGATGGCAGCTCTTGATGAAACAACTAGCACTAACGGCAAAGATTCTCCGGACCGGCAGATTCATCCAGCAGTTCAATCGCGCCGCGGGCTCACTAACGCGGGAGAAGCACCAGGACTGTTTTTTAGCATACGTCACCGTCATTCGACAGCTGCTGATAGCGGTATACCTGACGTTTGATAACGTGACTATCGCCAATAGCATCGGCTTTATCCCCTGGAAAGGTGCAAGACGGTTGGAGATCAGGGCGTTTCGGATATGGTTTGCCGCTGGCGTCTGCGGGATCATCGCGCAGATATACTCCCTGTGCCAATTGAACCTCCCCAATCAAGGCCCAGAAAAGCAATTGATCTTGTGAGTGGCTGTATATTTATTTGTTTAATTTTCACGTGTAAAGTGAGATTCTGTGCCGCATCTGACATAAGCCCAGTAAGAAGCACGCCAGCAAGCTCCAATTATTAGCTGGTATTTGCGACGTTACCGTGTCTTCAGCAGCTGCGGGCTTGATCAAATTGGACGAAGGAGTCGTGTGCGCGTGCGGCGTGCTAAGCAGTTTAATTGCCATCCACAACCACGTGGTTTTGGGTAGATTAAGTTAACCAAGCCAAGTTCATGTTGTGTTTGTAAAAGACCAACGTAAATAGAATTCTTGGCTTCTGGGCGGCGTCATTCCAGAAAAGGGATCTAGGCGACATTTCTGTTCTTGGCCTGGACCGTGAGGTGATGGCGCCAAAGTTAATTGCCGACCTCGGAGCGCTATTCGATAGTGCAGGTTAGACAGGTTAGTTAGTGAGTGTTGATGGTCTCAGATGAATGGGTTATGGAGTGGAGAGAGGAGATCTTAGGTGAAGAGTGATAAGGCTGATTTGCGAAATGTTACTGGGTGACAAACCTATCACGTACAGAGAATGACTGGCTCAGAGACCCCTTCGTCTTTTATCCGCCCGTTTTATTTCATCACGCCTGTCACGGAGCATTCAAATCGCGGTCCCTCACTCGCCAGGGTCTAGACTCTCGCCAACCCCTGACCTTTCCCCCCACCTCCTCTGCCACGCGGTAGCATGAATCACCTTCCTTCTCTGGCCTCTCTTGAAGCTTGAAGCGATAAAAAAGCCTCTCACAGAGCCAATCCCGACATGTCAAAGTCTTGGCCTGGAGGCACGCCACTTGCGGTCGTCGAATGTCTGGTTTTCTGAAAGCAGATTAGTTGCTCAGGGGCTGGCCACCACAGTTTCATCGGGTCACTGCCCAGAAAGAGGATCCCGTCTCCTCATTGCACCCGAAGTGACCGAAGTTCCCCTTTCGCCTCCCGTGCCTTTTCATTCCTTCGCCCGTGCTTTTTTTCTGCATCTGCATCTGCTTTTTTTATCTAGTGGCCTTCCCCGTCAAATCGTGTCGATCACTTGCTTTTTTCTTCCCTCTTTTTTCTTTTTAACCGCACGTACAGTACTTTTGCGATGACATGCGGCTCACGGACCAGACCATAATTCATTCCCACGTTTTTGTCTTTTTACATAATTATTACCTGCATCTGATCTGACTCCACCACATCAATCAAGGCTTGGCGCCTTTTTTCATCCACGATCTCGCTCTCTCGTTTTCATAACATAATACCCCATCAAAATGTCACATGATAAACCCAACAAGACCACCGACATCAAAGTCGAAGTGGCGCTCACCCGCGATGTCGAGATCATCGAGATGAGAAACATGAGCAATGCCTCGCACAAAGATGAAAACACAACGACATGGGCCATCTCAGCGCCCAAGCAGGAAGACGACAAGGAGCAGAACGACTGGCTCGACGGATTCAGAAGAGCGGATAGGAGAAAGTTGAAGAAGGGCTGGGATAAGGGCGGGTATCATTCTGAGCCGAAGCCTCATGTTCCCCGGGATCGATATTTCGATATTCGCGCGGCTAATGCAAAGACTGCTACGTCGGCGCTGGCGAGGGAATTGAAGGGTAGACATTTGCAGATGATTGCGTTTGGTGGTGCTATTGGTATGTGAAAGTTAGTGGTCATCATGAGAGTGCGCTAACATGGAACAGGTACCGGTTTGTTCATCACTTCTGGCAGTGCTCTTCACCAAGGTGGTCCTGGAAGTGTTCTCCTCTCATACATCGTCATCGGCGCACTTCAATACTGCACCATGCAATCGCTCGCCGAGCTCTGTGTCATCTTCCCCATCGCCGGTTCATTCTCTGCCTTCTCGACTCGCTTTCTCGATCCTTCCTGGGGGTTTTCTATGGGATGGAAGTAAGTCTCACTCACTCATTCATAAGATGAGAGCATTGTTAACGTGCGTAGCTACTGTCTTCAATGGCTTTTTACTCTCCCTCTTGAGATTATCGCTGGCGCGTTCACAATCACTTACTGGAACGAAGCCATCTCCAAATCCGTTTTTGTTGCCATTTTCTTAGCAGCCATTTTCATCATCAACTTGTTTGGTGTGAAAGCGTACGGTGAAGCCGAATTTGTCTTTTCCATCATCAAGGTCACTGCGATCGTAGCCTTCATGTAAGCCTTCTCCCGCTACTTGCTAAGTATCCACAAAGTCCAGCGACTGACAAAACTAGCCTTCTTGGAATCGTCATCAACATAGGAGGTGAACCTACCTCAGGCTACATCGGAGGCCGCTACTGGATCGACCCCGGCTTATTCAACAACGGCTTCAAAGGCTTCTGTTCCGTCCTCGTGACATCATGCTTCTCCTTCACCGGCACCGAACTCATCGGCCTCGCAGCAGCTGAAACAGCCAATCCTCGCAAATCCCTCCCCAGCGCCATCAAGCAGGTCTTCTGGCGCATCACCCTCTTCTACATTGTAGCCCTGATGCTCGTCAGCCTTCTTGTTCCTCACGACGACCCGAGGATCTTGGACGCTAGCTCCTCTAATTCTGCGGCCTCACCTTTTGTCGTCGCTATCGAAACTGCTGGAACCACTGTGCTGCCTAGTGTTATGAACGCTGTTATTCTCATCGCTGTTATCAGCGTTGGTAACTCGTCGGTTTTTGGTTCTTCGCGAACACTCGCTGCTCTTGCTGATCAGTCTATGGCACCGGCTATTTTCTCCTATGTTGATAAGCAGGGTCGACCTTTGGCTGCTATCATCTTTTCTTGCTGTATTGGACTTTTGGCTTTCATCGCTGATCTGAAGGCTCACGATGTCGTCTTCAACTGGTTGTTATCCATCAGCTCTCTTGCAACCCTCTTCACCTGGGGCAGCATCTGTCTTACTCACATCCGCTTCCGCAACGCATGGGCACATCACGCACATACCCTCGAGCAACTACCATTCCGCTCACGACCCGGCACATACGGCTCATGGTTCGCCCTGGCTGGCTACGTTCTTGTGCTGTTGAGTCAAGTCTGGATCGCTGTCGATCCTGTTGATCACAAGAAGAACGAGAGCACAAACGACATTGTGCAGAACATTTTCCTTAACCTCATGGCTGTGCCCATTGTTTTGATCATGTATCTCGGACACAAGCTTTGGTACAGAACAAACTTTGTGGCTTTGGATGATATTGATATCCAGACTGGACGACGTTATTATCGGGTTCATCTGATGAGTGATCAGGAGAGGGAGGCGCGTGTTACCTGGCCTCTGTGGAAGAGGGCTTACCGATATTTCTGTTAATGAAGCGTTGTCTATTTTGTATTCTTCTGGCTTGGATATGAGTTACCAGATCAGCTTTTTTGAGAAGGCATAATTAAGGAATTTCATGACATTGACCAGACCTAATTCTGTCCAACTAGCCACCTTGTGTCTGTGATGTTGTAGTCATAATCATTGCAGACCATAACCTAATGAATAACGATCATATGAAGCCAGTTGATAACGAGACATTGACTAGATATATAAATCGCCACTGCGGCTCAAATAACCTTGCCTAACGGGTCCAGGCCCATCAACCCGCAACGTCACCTGCCGAACATGAACTTAATCTCGGTTCGATCAAAAGTTCATTACTTTGGCCGCAGCGCATAAAAACTCATGTATGCAATTCTGCGGCGTTTGCAGTAATGAAACAGTTCTGTTTCATTCAATGATACCTGCCCGAAGTGAGGGATAGCACCGAGATGCACGGAGGTGTTGCAGTGGTTACTCAATGATATTTGAGGTTATGGGGCCTTGTTGTATTTATCAGATCATGGAAATAGACTTGACTGGGGGTTAAGTATCACCGTTACATTGCGGAGCCGAGATGTCGAAACCGCTGCAGTGTAAGCGAGTCGTCTGAACTTGTCAGGTAACAATTGCGAGGTTGAGTCCACTTGGTGATCAATGCGAAAGAGGATGCATTATGTTGCCAAGGAGCTGAAGAAGTGTTGTTTTGAACATTTGCAAACCTTTCAGGATGTTTCCTTAGGCGTTCGCCTTCAAGTTCACTCATGCCAAGCCATACCCCAGTCATTGAAGAAAATCCCCTGGGACCACGGCTGCACGGCTCGTGTTCCCGAACTACTCCGTGTTAACCTATTTACCCAGATATTAAGCTTCAAGCATCAGTAGCCACAACTGAACTCTCCGATCTTATCGACCAGGACTTCGCTCCTCTCGTTAGACTCGCTTCCTACACTTCTCCCGCAGTGTGAAAGCGAATCATTTCCTAAAGGAGTCTTGGCTGAAACGCTGTGCAGGCATTACCCAAGCTGTAGGAACGGAAAGATGACTTCTCACTGGCTAACCGGACTTCCGCGGATCACATCACGGAGGATTCACCGGTGACCGGCTATAAATCCTAGAATGAGATGCAGTTCTGTGCGGACTCTTTAGTGTGTGTACTCGGTCCAAGGCTAGGTGAAGAAAGAAAGCCCAGGACCTTGATCCTAAATGATAAAAAGATTTAGGTAAACTTGCCCAAATTTAGGATATCTTTACTCAATTTAGGATATCTTTTACCAAGTTTATTTAAACGCCTTATATTAAGGTTTAGTGTTTTCTTGCTCCCTGATGCAAGGGTTTGGATTTGCTTCGCTTGCGTGACGATGCCGGGAACCCCTGGCCTTTGTCCCGGGAAGCATCTGCAGCTGTGCCTCAGTGGCTGTAACTACCTACTGCAAGCCTCCTCTGTACCCTCGGAGCATTTACTGTTTGAAATGAGGCCGTCATGGTAAATTCCGCGTCGATCCATGGCTGGCTTGGCGTAATGAAGAGAAGCAGTGACACTAGAGGATGTGAAATGGAAACACTCTGCAGGATAGAGTTATGTAGTAGAATGCCAGATGTGCATGTGAAGAAAACTTGATGCTGTGACTTGTCTCAAGTGTTGATCCTGGTAACGAGGTGCATACAAATATCTACAGCTGTTCCTTCACCAGTGGATTGCTGTTTGTTTTCTTAATTGATGCTATCAAGTTTTAAATAACTAATTCACTGTGGTACTCACGTATGTCAAGTCCGAAACCTCCCAGCGATGGGAGTCCATTCTTTCCCATCTCCGAACGAGCTGCGACGCTTGCGGTTGTACATCTGGGGATAACATCGCCACTTCTTGCTGTTGCGTTGGCTATGTTTGTAGCGAGGATATGGCTGAGGGTAAGACCGGTTTGGAGGGTGAGTTGGGAGGACTACAGCATGACTATTGGAGTCGTAAGTTGAACCACCATCCTCACGAGGTCTAGGACTGACGGTTATCTGATCCAGTGCGCAGCTGTCGTCGACTTCGGATTCCTCATACCGCAGATGTATACATCACCACGACTCATCACCGAATCTCAAGTGACTTGGTCACGAAAATACGCATTCCTTGCGATTCCCATCTGGGGCATTGCCATGATGTTCATCAAAGTCAGCATCGCAATGATGATGCACCGCATCCAGCCAACTGTATTATGGTGGCGCATCTTTTGCTTCTTCATAATGGGAATCTTGATAGCCTACGGAGTCGCAAACACATTCTTCATCCTTCTTCAGTGCCGACCTCTCGAAGCATCATGGGATACATCAGTGTTGGAAACGGTGCAAGGAGCAAGCTGTCTCCCCCAAACTGGCATTCACATCATGTCCAACATTGGGTCCGGTATCAATATCGCAACAGACATCATGTTATCTTTGGCACCGACGCTCTTCCTCTGGAAGCTCAAGAGACCGCTGAAGGAGAAGATCCTTGTTGGCGTACTCATGGGTCTAGGCATGTTTGCCAGCGTCGCTTCCATCGTCAAAGCAACCCTTGTCAAAGAATTCGGCATGGCGAAGGATGCATGGGCACTCACAAACTCCATCGCCACCTGGACAGCCCTCGAGCAAATCCTCATCATGATCGCATCGTCCGCGCCCTTCCTAAAACCACTCGTTCAGAGCGCCCTGCACAGAATGGGCTGGACGCTTTCAGGTACATCAGCTGGTCGCTCAGGCTACGGAAATCGGTATCACGATGTTGGGCAGAGCGCAAGGCAGTCACGAATGGTGAACAAGTCAGCGGTGAACTCGAGAAGGGATATCTACGGTGGAGACGAGGATCCTTTTGCTGCAGGGGACAGCAACGATGCTATTCCTTTGGAGGGGAAGGTGTATGAGGTGGGTAAGCCAAGAGACGAACGGGATATCACGACAATGCGCACGACGCAGGGATCTTTGACGACTGGATCGTGGACGGAGAGGGGAAGTGAGGACAGGGAGCTTACGCCAAGCCATGCAGTGTAATTTGACTAATAACAACCCTTTCGATTTACCCAGAACCGACATGGATATGTACCTCGAGGCACTTTTGGCCTGTAGATGATCATTGACCGTTACAGTATAGTGGAGCAGGCAAAAGAAGAATCGGATCATCAGGGAATAACTCAAGCGAAGCCAGGATTATAGCATGCAGTACATATGTAGATTCTCCGGCGCGGGTCGTGGAAATCCGCCGGCCTTGGGACCAAGTTTATCTCGGATGATCCCTGATATTCCGAGGCCCCGGATCCATCGCTTAGCAGGGAATCCCACAGAGTCTTTTGCCGGGCGTTCAACCAACGTGCATGTAGCAGCATCTGCAATGTCACGCTGCAGGTACTCTTCGGTAACGAGGTCCCGTTTCGTAAACCCTGTAGACTGAGGCAAAAAAGTCAAAACATACAAAGGAGCAGTTCCTGTTCCTTTCTCTTGTCGATCACTCGTCTCAAACACTTCTGAGTGACCAGCTGCATCTTCTGATACTCTCCCTGCATTTTGCCCCTAGGTTTACACCATGGTTGCTATTACGTCTTTGTGGACTGCTGTCCTCCTTGTAGGCGTGGCTGTTTCTGAGGCAAAGAGCTGCAAGAAGCCTTTTGTCAGAAGGGAATGGTATGTGACTCATTCTGTCCGGTTGATCAATTTCTAATTGGTGGTAGGCGCTCTCTCAGTATCAAGGAGAGAGATCAGTACATTAAAGCTCAGGAGTGCCTGATGAAGAAACCTCCCCAGTCTTCTACCACCGATATCCCCGGTGCGCGAAGTCGATGGGATGACTTCTTGGGCACGCACATCATCAACGCCGATGACGTGCATTTCACAGTATGTCTTCACGTCATTCGATCACTGTTTCGCTCCCTAACCCAAACAGGGCGTGTTCTACCCCTACCATCGTCTACTCATGTACTCCTACGAACAAGAGCTTCAGACCTGTGGCTGGAAAGGTGGCGTTCCCTACTGGGACTGGACTCTCGACGCCGCAGGCCCCGACAACGACACCTCCGTGTTTGTCAACTCGCCTATTTTTGACAACAAGCACGGTTTCGGTGGGAACGGAGCTTGGATCCCTGGAAACTTTTCCAACCCCGAGCCTGGTCTGCCTGTGAATCCTCCCTGGGATGTTCCTGATCGCTCTGGAGGTGATTGTATCAAGAAGGGTCCGTTTGCAGGACTCAAGTCCAACTTGGGACCCGGAAACGGTACGGCGTATAACCCTAACTGTATTCGACGAGACTTTGCGCCGTTGAGCTTTAGGGATATGAGTGGACCTGCTGCTGTTGAGGATGGGATGCAGCAACGTGATTTTGGACATTTTGATCGTCTTACACAGAGCACTACTCACTCTGGTGGACATTGGGGTGTTGGTGGATTGTATGGAACTATGACTGATAAGTGGCAGAGTCGTAAGTCCCTACTCACTCTCACCTTCTGCTATGCTCGATGTACTGACTCTGATAGCCGCTGATCCTCTATTCTGGGTCCATCATGCCAACGTTGATCGCTTCTGGTGGTCATGGCAAATTCGTGATCTCAAGAAGCGTGAGAAAGACATCTCTGGTCCTCTTGTCAACTTTGACTACAACAATGAGGCTGCCGGTAATGTTACTCTCAACCATGGCATCTTTATTGGTGAGACTGTCAAACTCAAGGCCAAGGTTAAAGATGTCATGCATATCAAGAAGGGTCTTCTTTGCTACGAGTATGAAGACACTTATTAGATTCTTGCACAAATTATGAGACTCGTGACGACTTAGACACTCTTGACACTAGCTGTCCGGCAATTTAATATCCATTTGCACTAGCTACCCGTTCAATTGCCAGTGACCAACCTCGTATCCAGGATAGCTCCGAACTATTTCGGAGCTTACAATGGCACGTCATGATCAACGTTATGCAATCCCCTCTTTTGATGAACCTTTTCGGACACCTTAGGTAATTATGCCCGCTGACGTGCATGCTGCGCAGTTTGGAATCACCAGTAGATGCGCCTGATTTGATCACGTAATTGCTTGATTCCGAACGCTGACTGCAGCCGAGATTCTGCCGCGAGAAGGGCGCTGTGATCTATGATTCAGTATAAATGTTCTGGAGTTGTCGTCTTCATCACCATCAAATACAGCAGCAATTGATTATCTTTGAACCAAAAGTTATCTACAACTAGTCCATTCAGCAACAATGTCCTCAAACTCAGTCGTTTACCACTACCTCGCCATTGGCAAACTTGGCCGGGGAGAAGTTGTCAAGTATGTATATGTCGCAAATATCAAGGCTTATGGGCGGCCAGTTGTTCTTGGACTAACTATTGATAGGCTGTTCTTGAAGGACGCTGGTATTGACTTCGAGGAGAAGCGTTATAAATACCCTGATACCTGGCCAGAGACCAGTGAGAAGCTGAAACAGCAGGGCGTCACCCGCACTGGAAGCCTTCCTTCTCTTGAGTACAAGGGCCTCATTCTCACTCAGGTTCGTGAACCCACTCTTCAACTCTCAACAAAACACTAAAGTCTTTGACAGCACATCCCAATTCTTCGTTTCCTCTCTCGCGACCTCGGCAAGTATGACGGTCAGACGAATGAGGACAAGTACCTGGTAGATGCTGTGTCCGACATCTACGTCGATTGGAGAGTATGAACACTAATTCCATCATTTATCGTGCAATTTCTAAAGGTGTCACAGTCCCAATGGGTCGCCAACCTCAAAGGAGCAACCGACGAGTACAAGAACGAGTTCCTCCCCAAATACTACGACCTCATTGCCAAGTACTACTCTGACCGCGAGGGTCCCTATCTTCTGGGTAATGAAGTCAGCTACGCCGACTTTGCGATCTACCAGTCCATTGACAACGACACACGAACTAAGACCATCCCAGTAAGTTGCCGCTCCCTGGAGGAGTTGGTAATAGTTGACCAAGACTAACGGCCTAATAGTCTAAAATTCCCGATGTCCTCCTCAAGTTCAAGGAAGTCTTTGAGGCTAGACCCAACATTGCTGAGTACATCAAGTCGGAGTAAAACGAGCCATGGTCTCTGTGAATGAGGGCATCTTCTGGAGGTACTCGGACCAAATTTATGGATGAAATACAACTCAATTCTTATCTACGTTCTCGTTCATCACTTGTGACAATGATAGTAACATGACCCCATTCAGTCGCAGCCTTGAAGTCAGCCCTTTGGAGCTACCGCCTTATCTGCTACACTAACGCCAGCTGCGCCACTCAACAACCCCATCTCATCTGCCTGCTGACATTCAACCCTACAGTATTTCATGCAATAAATCCCCGCATTGTAAAACAGTCAAAATTAAACGGTCTAGACGGACTCTTCTCTTGCATTGATCAACAAGTACAAGACGAGATGACTGACAAATCCCCCAGGCTTTGCTCGGCCTGCGCCCCCATCAATTTCGACAAGCTCTTCTTTCCAGATCCTGCTCCTTTGAATCCCAGCCACAGACCGCCTCCGGATCCTTGCCTGGGGACACTACAGGAAATCCTGGATCGCTCGATAGAATGCGATGTTTGCAACCTTATCATCGAAGCCCATCGCCAACGATACATACGAGCGCCTTACGGCTGCTCGACGAAGCATCCTGATTTCAGAAGTGAAGTCCCCGGCGAGGAGCCTGCAATCCACGAGGAAGTCAAGATACACGGGCTGCGGCTTACAGTCAATGACGAGCCGATCAAATGTTATCTTGAATCGCGAAATTTCTCCTCGGAAAGAAATCTGCCTAATTCAGAGGATCGCCTTGAATCAGAAACTGGGGGCGTGAATCGTGTTCTGCTCAGGCTAGAACCATGTCCTTGGCTGGCTATTCTCGCTAGCTCGATTACCCTGCAAGCTGTTTGGCTATCAAAAGAGAGCCAAACTGCAAGCACTGACATTAAACTTGACGGCACAGGTCGAATGATTGGGTCTCTGCTAGATCTCGCAATCCCTCGGCGCTGGATCAAGCAATGCGAAGACCAGCACGGAGAAGGGTGTCAAAAGCCGAGGTGGCTAAGCGATAGCGACACAGAATGGCCTGACAGATGTCGAGTGATTGATGTCAAGGAGCATAGAATCGTTGACCTTCTCCCAACCACGCGCTATGTTGCCCTCGGCTATGTCTGGGGATCTAGCGAAAAGGCGAAACAATCGCGTTTTGAGAGACGATTGACTCGAGAGAACCTGTCGCGGCTTCAGCAGCCGAATAGTCTTGGAGAAATCTACTTACCTCAAACCATCAAAGACGCAATGTATGTTACGGAACAGGTCGGGGAGAGGTTCCTCTGGGTTGATGCCTTGTGTATTGTGCAAGATGATCCTACAGATCTTGGTCATCAGACCGCGCGGATGGATCTAATCTACTCCAAGGCACTTTTCACGATATTGGCTGCTTGCGGTGAAGATTCGACTTCTGGACTTGCAGGACTCCCTAGTAATCCACGAGATGTGTTTCAACGGCAAGTCAGAGTCTCATCAAGGGGGCTACACATCATGCCGCTCGTCACTCTATCTGAAGAAGATACCCTCCAGTTCTCGACATGGAACACTAGAGGCTGGACGTTTCAAGAGCGACTTCTATCTAGACGCTCACTAATCTTCACCAACAAGCAAGTTTACTGGTGCTGCGATGGTACAACATGGGAGGAAGAGTCACTTCTCGACGTCCCTGGATCAACAGTCTTTGCTAGATCCTATTCTTTCGGGTGTTATGACGAATGGGACGATAATGAAGCCAAATTCTCCCTGGAAAGTTTCGATACATATATCACACAATTCTCAGAACGTAAGTTTACTTACTCTTCTGATGTCCTCCCTGCCTTTCTTGGAATCATTCGTCGGTTTGAGCATTTGAATAATGAGAAGATTCACTGGGGTCTGAACGCAAGCACTTTTGATCAAGCCCTTACATGGAAATATGGACAGGGTCGACGAAATGAGGCATATACTTGTGTTTCTGGTGGATCAACGCGCAGCGTGCCGTATCCTAGCTGGTCTTGGCTCGGTTGGACAGGTTTCATTGGGGGTAGTTCGAGTCTTCGAATTGGTGAAGATTACAGTAGGAGGGGAGTCGGAGAGATGAAATCGCTCCTGGCGTTCTATTCGCTGATGAGTGATGGTAGTGTTTCTTTGATCAAGGGCACTTCGCTGAGGAGAGTGAATGATTACGGAAAGGAAGACAATGTCGTGTCTACATCTACTGAGAAGTCTAGCCACGATTGGATCGGCGATGCTCAAGTCGCTGGCCCGATAAAGACGGATCATATCTCTCTGGCTTCGGAACTAGAGTCACTATCAGTCGATCAGCCTGAGCCTTACGACACAGGACTGATAGTTTTCTGGACAAGCCACGCCAACATTTCCATTCAGATCACCAACCGAGATGGCATACACATGGAGACGTCCGACGGCCCAGTCAGGCTCGACTTGAAACTCTCGCGGGCATTCATGAGGAAATCTTACTCTCGTTTTGAAGAAGCCCTAAACGAAGATAGCGATCTAGCCGAAAGCAAGGTGATAAACTTCTTGAGACGAAAGCCTGTTGCGAAAAGTCATACGGTTAGTCTCATTGTCATTTCGAGGTACTATGGGTTTTATGAGGGTGATGATGAGGTGGTGAAGCTGAACGTCATGGCTGTTGAGGAGAAGGTACCTGGGTCGGGGGTCTGGAGTCGGATTGGTCTTGGTGTTATGGAAGAGGAGGATTGGATGAAGCTTGACATTGACTGGAGAATCGTGATTCTTGAATAGGTTATTGAACAGTCAGAATGTCCCTGTAGCAATACGCGAGTTATAGCCAATCGGGGTTTCAGATAATGTGAAAAAAGAAGATGTTTTTTTTAGTATATGTAATATAATATAAGACGTCATACACTACTCCCTCTCTGAGGGAACTCAATATGATTTTGACTGTGTTTATTCATGTAGCCACATATGACTGCGTCAGTGGCCACGTCTGGGAGATTAGGTTTCTGTATCAAAGTCCATCTGCTCACCCTAAAAGCTAGATTCTGCTTTCAATTGGGAGATTTATCTTTATTAAAGCTATATGCATATTGCCTTCTAAAAGGTAAAGTTAATTTGGACTTTTTAGTATGTCGGCTTTATATATCTCTAAGTTCTGTCTGCCAGCCACAAGTCTCAACTGCAAATCGTTGAGATAATTATAATCTGTAAGTATCTATCAACGTCATACACTACGCCAAGAGGGAAAAAACGTAATAACCTTGATATCAAGCCTTAAAGCCATACAGCTGCTGCCTTAAACCTTGTATCTAATTGAACAAGTGGCCTCAATCTATAAGTATAAAAAAGGATATTTCCCCCGACCTGAGTGGGCCGAATTCCCTCTCTATTGTCACCTAACGTATTACAATCTCTTATCCAATCCTAAAATTCAAAACGGGCCAAGAACCCCAAAATCCATCGCAAGATACGCCGCTACGCGATCAAGATCAACTATAGCTGTAGCCGGGTTAGCTGTTGTTGATGTCGATCGCGCAGCGGTGCATCTTGTGATGGTTCTTGGGGTTCTTGGACTGTTTTGAACTGGCTTTTTGGGGTTAGAGAAGAGATTGTAATGCATGAGGTGTTCGTGACCAACCGGACCCACGGAGGCCCGGGTCCGCAAGCCCGGTGAGCATCGCCACGAATGTCCGAAACGGGCAACGTCAGTTCGACTCATCACGCCAACAACCCATATAAGGCTTGATATATAAACTCACTTCCCACGCTTCATCATGTTTCTATCTCGTCTGTCGTTTCAAACCTGTTCGTAATCCCAGAGCACAACTTGCCGGACCAGTTGATCGACCATGGCAGACACAAGTGTTGTTGACAGCGATCAGCCGCAGTCACTGAAAGTCGCACAGACTCCTTCATTCTGTAGACTTTGTAACGTCGAGTTACGGGGCTTGCAAACGTGGAAGGCTCACGTCAAAAGTGATGGGCAGTGAGTATCTCACCCTCGAACAACCCAGGCTCAAGCTGACTATCGCGTCACAGTGTTCAAAAGCTACAAGACAAAGTCCATGGAATTACAGTGTCGTCAACACCAACTTCTGCTTCAAAATCGTCTCCATCTTCAAGACAGGGAAGGGAAGAGTTCGAAGACCATGACCCGGAGTCCGAAAGTGACGCTGAAGATGATGATTTTGAAGACCAGGAACTCGTCGCGACTGAGTTCGTGCCTGGCCATTGCCTTTTCTGCACCAAAGACACCTCAACTTTAGACGAGAGCATGAAACATATGTCTTCAGCACATGGCTTCAATGTCCCCTTCCAAGAATTCTTAGCGGTCGATCTCGAAACGCTAGTCTCCTATCTTCACTTCGTCATCAACACATACAGAGAGTGTATCTGCTGCGGCACCCGTCGGAGTACAGCCGAAGGCATACAGCATCACATGCTAGCCAAAGGTCACTGTCGCTTCGATATCTCACCAGAGACAGAGGAGTTCTACGAGATACCGCGATATGAAGATGCTTTGGGGGGTAGAAGGCAGGGTGCAGGTGATCCGGTCCGACTACCTTCTGGGAGAGTCATCTCGCATCGCAAACACGAAGAACTTCGCGTTCCTCGTCGGGAGGCGGCAGATCAGAAACTTCTTGACCCCTCAGCGCCTGTAGAACCCGGTATGGAGATTGCGCATCGACGAACGATCAATGGAAGCCGAGAGGTTGTGCAGGCTAATGAAGCCATCCTCGCTGCACAGCTCTCGAGGCTCAAGGTTACCAGTGATAGAGCGGCGCAGAGGGAAGAGAAGCGGTGGAGGGGAAGGTTGGAGAGAGCGAATAATTTCTTTGCGCTGAAGAGGTTTAGGTTGGATGCTGCGGATAGTCGAATGGGTCGCCAGTTCTAGTCAGGGTGTACTCTGTTTGGAAAAGGTTGAAAAGGAAACTGTCGTGAAATTACATTCAAGGCAATTATCTTAACAGCACAATCAACAGCTCCCATGAAGGTCCGCTAAATTATTCCACTTTTGAAAACTTGAGTGGGCTTTGCTATTGTAATTTTCAGCTTCTTAGCCGCCTGCGTCATCCTGCAGGTTGCCCAACAAGGCACTTTGCGAGGCACTCGATCGATTTGGTCATATCGTTCTCCAAGTATATAGATACGGCTTCTTTTAGCTAAATGGAATCCAGTGTTTGATTTTGTGCTATTTCGTGTGTTACAGCTCATCTATGCGCTCTCTTGCTTCATATAAACTGCATGCATCAGCATCATGTCATCCTCACGGTCCTCAAGCCCGGGCGCGGAAATGCTCAACGCCATTCCCAATTCACATGCCTATACACCCGAAATGGACAGGCAATGCAACCAAAAGTATCTGAAATTCCGTGAGATTGAACGATGGCGAGTATTATGGTTTTTAGAACACTGGGGTTTTTCTTCGAACGGGACAGGTACGAATCTATTTTTTTCACAATCTTGACCTCCAATATAGCATCTATCCAACTTTCTCATGACAACCACTGAAATCGAGAAAAGAGGCCGAGCACAGAGCATTCCGCCTGAGTGAATTCGACGACATGGAGGAATTCGTAAGCTCTCTTGACAGTGAAAAGACACATATTATGTCTGCGCCGCTTGACCAGATATTGGTTGAAAGCCCTTCGCTAATAAATACACAGGAGGCTGCGCGTTCCATTTCCTTACATTCAGCAGTGTCTCGAGGTTCGAGAACTCTGCCAGAGCCTTAATTTCGTACCATGGCTCTTGGCAACTTATGACACTTTCGTCCTACGGGGGCTTGGGCGACGACTGCATAGTTCATATTATGGTAAGCAGACTGTGAGGTGGGCAAGATGCCACGAAGCATTGATCATTTCAACAGATATTTGGTTCACCCTACCGCTGGTTAGTCTCGGCGAAAATCTGACATTCTACCATCCTGAACAGGATACGTCTGCTCTCTTGATCGACTCAGACACCGGCAGCAAACTGTACGGCGAGATGGGTTTGTTCTACCTCAGTATCAACCTTGAGACAATGCAGATGCGGCTCTTGTTCACAGAGGCAGTGCCAGTTTCTGAAAAGCTCGTTACCTTTTGTAAGAGAGCGTCTGAATATGGAAGCAGGGATGATCCATTCGCACTCCTTACATGTGCGCTGAGTTCGATTCTAGAAGAACAGGCCGAGAATGCTTACTTCCTCTTTTCGTCCATCACTGAAATGGTATGTCTCTGTCCCATTTCTTGTATCAGATTTGCTTTGACTAGTGGAAATAACCATGACTCTGATATGAGACTCATAGGAAGACTATAGTAATTCTCTCCAATTTGAGATCACAGAAGACGAAGAGACGAAGGTAAAAGAGACAGCAATACAGCTGAGAAAGAGTCTACCTTACATGGAAAAGATATCCGAGGTGGTGGACTGTACTATGCAAGCCATCGAAGATACACTCAGTGAACACAAACAATGCCGGAAGCTCATTTCTATTCACGGAGAGCACTTCCGTAGAGTTGAGAAGAATTTGCAAACTCTGCGGTCCAGGGCAATTTCATTCAAGACTTACCAGGAGACACGCATCAGGAGAATCAATGTGTCCTTGTCCACGGTACGTCTAATTATGGTATCTAGGGACCACGTTGCTGATTCTTAAATGCAGCTCTCATCGCTCCTGAGCCTCAGAGCTGATAGTGCCATCAAAGCCAGCACTGAAGCAATGACACGGTTGACAGAAGCCAATCGAGAGGACAGCGGCAGAATGAATGAGATTGCGATAGCTACGAAGCTCGATAGCGAGGCCATGATCACCATTGCCAAACTCACTATGTTTTACCTGCCATCGACGTTTGTGGCTGTAAGTAATCCGCTGTCTGAACAGGTTTTACAGTGAGATGCAAGAGAAGAATATTACTAACCTTTGACGATACAGACACTCTTCAGCATGGGGATATTCAACTTTGACTTTGACAACGGCAAAAATGGACGTCTTGTCATGTCCAGCCAGTGGTGGATGTACATCATCTTTGCCATCCCTCTCACTCTGGGAACGTTTTACTGGTTCAGAGCAGTTACAAGATCACACAAGCAGGCAAGCCAGAAAGCAGAGCGAGAAGCCAAACAGCTTGAATGAGGCTCGTTCCCTCTTGCTTCAAGTGTAGCGTTTACTTGGAAGCAATTTGAGAAATATCATGGGTTACTTTTACGTACATCAAAGTTCTGTGCACCAGTCAATGCAAGCCATTCATTCAAGCTGGTGGGTAACTGAGTGGCTCCTCTTCACTTTAACGCCTAGCGTTGTCGCAGGGAGCAAGAAAAGCATGTGGCTCCAGGGCAGAGTTACAAAAATACCTCGCCAGACAGTCACTCCAGTTATGCCTACAGCGCTCACTTGTTTTTGTCGACTAGAATAACAGGCCCAAGCTTTCTGACCTCCCCTGGTGCTATCGATCGTGAACTGAGGTTCCACCCATCAGGTCCCCGCCAGTGAAGAAAAAAAAAAAGTTTCAAGAAAATTTGTCGCGACTGAACGAGCAATTGAGTGAAGTACTGTAGAATAATAGAATGAAGATATTCCCAAATGGCCGGCTTTCATTGAATTGAGTGATGGTGACGACATTAATTGCCTTAGGCACCTCATTCCTCAAAACGGCACAGCTTGTGTAGCTACTGCCCAATGTAGAGAGCTCTGAGCTGCCTATGACGACACTAAAGTGACCACCACCAAATATTCCTGTGACCCCTCTATTTACCTTCTCCCAACAACAACCACTTCACTCAATCAATCCATCAAACCCCAATCAATTCATCAAAGACTCAATCAATCAATCAACCCAGCTCACCGCAATCATGTCCCGCATCCCAACCTCCACCTCGGTCCTCGAGTCCGCCGTCATCGAAGCCCCCTTCAGCGACGTCTGGCACCTGATCAAGCTCCAGGACTTCTCCAAGTTCTACTCGGCCCTCTCCTCCAGCGAGTGGGTGAAGGGCGCGTCCCCCGACACCGACATCGTCAAGTGGACCTTCAAGGACGGCACCGTCCTTGAGGTCAAGCAGGAGGAGCACTCGTCCATCGACCACTACATCACCTACAGCGTCATCTCGTCGCAGCCCGCCCTCAGCTACACCTCTGTCGTCAGCACCGTGCGCGCCTACCCCGTCACCTCTGGCAAGCATGAGGGTGCTACTTTCGTCACCTGGAGCGGAAACTTCTCGAGCGATGCTGATGCTGGTGTCATTGAGGATGCCAAGTTCAAGCGCCGTGAGGCTCTGGCTGACCTCGCTAAGGCTGTTGCCAAGAAGTAAATGATGGAATTGGGAAGCAAGGATTAAAAAGAAACGAAGGGTATCATAACAATGTCTATGGATGGGCGGAGCAGGGTTATCACATGTCGATGTAACTATTAGCCCGTCGTCGGAATCGCATCAATTGTCAAGCTGTGCTTCATATCGAATTGCAAACCGAGACCTGAACTTGACCTTAAGCCTAAGCCTGAGCAAATTTATGATAACATTATCCCAAGCCTTTGCCAAAGTGCTATGCCAGTCCTGCAAATGTCTTGACTCTCAACTGGTCTCGCATTGTGTTGGGCCGTGGATTGATCAAACTGCGTCGCCCAGATACAGGGTACTCAGTATAGTGGTGCACCAGTGCTATACACAAGACTGAGATGACCCGACCATAGAAATTTGCATCACACAGCCAAATTTCATCGTAAAACATGTGTCCCGATTCACGTCTCACAGCATCTCACCATGACTGGACCCTGAACATCGCACACAAAAGATTTGCGCTGGATTTTCAGGGTCCGGGGGACAGACCCATTCTTGGCGGAGAGCTTCAGGGTAGGACTGATCGGGTACCTGAGATTTTCAACACCATGAATCAGATCATCTTCAATTCTAGAACAATTCGAAACAGCGAGTCCGCTTTAGCGCACGGAATCAACGGGATTCACCTGCATGCACCAACTCCGAGTATAGAAATAAAAGGCTCATTTTTAATTCAGCGACGTTGCGCAACAGTGACACTCCAGAGACCTTTTGTCCATGGGATCTCAAACACAAGATAAGAATCTCACGCTTCGCAGTGCAACCGGCTTCTTCGGATGCAATGTCGCCCATACAAGCGACGCAGGGTCCTTTCGACAAGTGACTCTCTTCCATGGCGTGATTGGACCAAAGAAAATAGAGAGGAATGAATGAAATGCCCCTTGAATGAAAATTTGAAGCTTGAAAGTTAATTGAACTCTAAATTCCAACGTCCGAGACCCCGATTCTCGACACTTTGTATTCACCGATGCCGATCAACAGTTTTCTGTGAAACCTACGCGTATTTGGCGTATTCATCTTGCTCGTATCTTATCTACGCGTATTAATTCGTCCGCGCGTTCGTTCAGCCCGTCTCTCGTCAGCACAGAATTTATTAAATGGTGCCACATGAGTCGGTCAGATTTTAATCACTCCAACGGCGTTTCATTCAACCTCCGTCTTCCGTTCGTGGGATTCGGCACGGTAATCTCGTCGGGTCCGATCCTTCAGCAGGTCCCACATTCAATTCCGTCAAGCGCATAAAAGGGGATGGTCAAAACTCCACCACAATTTCACATTCTCCGCAAGGCGAGCATGGGTGCAAGCCTTGTTTGGAGGTGAGCACGTGAGCATGTCATATCGTCTTGTGGGATATCGTGAAGTGGGGGCTTGCGTGTACGTTATTGATTGACATTATTCTAGATTAACATTAATTAATTTGTTCATTGCGATGAGTTGCTATGCGATATCGTTATGTGATGATTGAGTAAAGCATGCTGTGTGTGATTTATTTTCCTCCCCGGTTGCCGGTTGTAGGGAACGGCTTCTCCAGCTTGACGCACCAGAGGAACAGATCCTCCAAGGGCAAAAGACCAAGCAACATGCGGTTCGACAGCCAAGCAACCAGAACAACTCCCGTAGCAGCAAGGGCATCAAGCCAGTAGTGATTCGCCGTAGCAACAATGATAGTCAACACAAACGCCGGGTACACGACGCTCAGCACCACGAAGAACACCTGCCACGCCTTGCTCATGCGCTTCTCACGGGGGGCGAGGCGGCGGCGGAAGAGGCCAGAGTGGTACAGCAGGACAGTGCCGATGCAGAAGGAGTATCCAAAGTGAAGAGAGGGGAAGGCGGCGAGCTGGTTGAAGAACTTGTTGGTGGCGTAGATGGACTCGGCGTCTTCGCGGCGGACGGTGTCGAAGAAACCGTATTCTTCGGGGAGGAGACGAGGCGGCATGCATGGGTATGTTGTGAAGACGACGAAGCTGAAGAGGTTTGTGAGCGTCATCATGCGACGGGCCTCTGCGAACTGGGCGTGCGTCGGTGCGGCGTAGTAATACCATGCGAGGAAGCTGAAGCTTGTTAGCCATGTTTGTTCACGAGAGGGTAGTAGCAGCGACGACGAACCTGACAGTGACGGGGATGTGAATCAGGGAGTAAGCGCGGTTCAGGATGGTCAGCATCGTCTGGTGATCGTTCCTGAAGAAGCTCTGGACATCGATCTCGCGCAGAGGAAACAACCAGCTAAACGGGCCCTCATGCTCAAACCACAATACCGCCTTTCCATGGTTCTCCGCAGTCTGCCAGACGCCATCCGTGGCGGCGATAAGCTCACTCGCCGACTTGACGCCGACGTAGAAGAGCAGATTGACAGCCCAGTAGAACATCTCGACGAGGAACGGGAACTTTTGTATGAAGCGCGAGTGGTAGTACTTGGCGTACCGGCTCGAGTTGGGCGTGTGGACAACAGTACCGCAGCACGTTCGTTTCTTGGGCGGGTGCGTATCCGTAGGCGACGCTGCGTCGGCGAGGTTGAGACGCTCCGTCTCGTCGTGGACGTCCTCCTCGTCCCATGGCTCCAGCTTCGATTGGCCGAGGAGACCTTGGTCGGCGCTCTTTGACGAAGGGATGATGGAGAAGTTTCGGAGGCGGTTGAAGTAACATGAAGCGACCATGACACCGACGATAAACTGCACGTGCCGCCAAAAAAGAGACCACAAGGTTAGACTTCTGCCCGGCGGGAGAGTTTACACAGAAAAGAGAGAGAGATACGTACGATTGGCTCCACGACGGCGTGGTAGGCAAACTGCGGCTCACCCAAATCTTGTTCATTCTGTGGAGTTTGTTCTTGAGCCATGATGTCCTCTACTGCGGCATGTGCCGACCTGAACCAGCAAAAATAAAAGAAAGACGAAGGGGGTAAAAAAATAGAGTAAAAGAAGCTTAAAGGTTGTCACGACGAATAGGTTGGGTCGGGTGAGTCGATACGTTAGAAGGGGAAAAAAAGTTTACGTTAAAAAGATAAATAAAGAACGAACTTCGGAAGACGCGGAGAATAATGGACAGGGGAGGACGGGTCAAAACAAGGGAAGCAAGGATTGATTTGGGATCAGGATTTCTTTCTGATCAAACAGCTACCGAACGCACGCACACACGCACTGGGCTACGGAATTAAAGAGCGTTAGGGCGATTAGTTAGGGGGGTTGGATAAGCTTGGCGGGTTGGAGCGCTGTGTTATTACGTGTCTTGGCTGTGAGTCTGGGAGGCAGCCCCTGAAGCGCCAGTACCAATTGGCAATTGGTCACTTGGGCCATTCAGCTTTGGTGACGTAGATGATCCATTTCCGCAGAGGCTAAAATTTAGATTGCCAGGGGGGCAGATGACAGAAAGTTAGAGCATGAAGCCACTATTTACTCAGTAGAATATGCACCCGCTGAAATTGTCAGAGGGGGAGCGGAGTGGGGTGATTGTCAGCCAATCCCGTCGTCCGCGGACCCCCTAACAAAAGCGAGAACGAAAAATCCGAGGGGGATTAGGGGGCCTGCTCCACTGATAATGAAAGGGTCACCCCCCCATTTGGTGCCACTGCAACTGTACTGCCACCGTCCCAGCGGCGCAATCCACCATCTTTTCGCGAGCGTCAGATTTAATCTCAGCCCCAAGAAAACAATTCAATCCAATCCTTTCCACTCCTTTAAAAGCGCACCCAACGCCAAGCCGCTTCGCCGGTCCTTTCACTCCCTTTCCTTCAATACTACTTCTTTTTTAATACTCTCCCCTAAACATGTCATCCTCACCGATCCTCGGTCCCGAACGAAAAAACTCCTACGATGAAGAACGTCTCGAGTGGGCGAAACCCTCTGTGCCCAAGAAGTACCTCCGCCTGCCAAGACTGCGCCGCTCGACCGTGATTCTCCTCCTCATCGACTTTTTGATCATCGCTGTGCTCGTGCATGCTTTTTACCCGCTCATCACGCTGCTGCGGAGGAATGAGGAGCTGTTCGGTGCGAGATTAACGCTGCCCCTGAATGATACGTCGTTTGGCGAGGATGTGCCCGCGCAGAGGACGATACCGAGGATTTTCCACCAGACGAGCGCCAACGAGACCATCCCTGAGGCTTGGAAGGGTCTGGTAAAGAGTTGTAGGGAGACTTACTCGGAGTTTGAGTACAAGGTTTGTTTATGGTCCTGGTGGTTTCATTGAGGGGACGGGAGCTAATTGTCACAGCACTGGACGGACGCAAAGGCTCGTGATTTTATCTCGGAAGAGTACCCTTGGTTCCTCGACACTTGGGATACATTCCCCTTCAACATTCAGCGCGCCGACGCTATTCGATACTTTGTTCTTCACCACTACGGCGGTATCTATCTCGACATGGACACGCTCTGCAACGCGACCATCCCGCTGCACCAAATCGAGGCCGACGGCAGCAAGCACCACGCCGTCTTCAAGAGCACAACACCCACCGGCGTCTCCAACGACATGATGATAACATCCGCGCACCACCCGGCCTTCACAAAAGCCCTCTCGCGGATCCAACTCTACAACGACATAACCCGTCCCTGGGCGCACATCCTCCCGCACGTCGCAGTCATGGTATCAGCGGGCCCGCTGTTCCTGACCATGGCGCTGAAGAATTATCTGCTCGAGCAGCCGTCGCTGCCCGAGACGACGGTGCAGGTGATCAATGCGACGGAGCTCGAACCTTATTTGACTGATTACGAGGGCGCGTCGTGGCATCACGGCGATACGAAGGCGATAATGTGGTTGGGCGAGCACGAGTGGGTTTGGTACCTGCTCGGTCTCGTTGGGGTGGTTGGAGGGTTGTATCTGATCAATATGCTCATGATGAAGTGCTGGGTGCGGTTCTTTGAGAAGGCTTCGAGTGATGAGGCCAAGGATGCTATTAAACTCACGTAGACGGGGGTTATGCTTGATTATATACGACTTTTAATACTTATAATGGCAGCGATGTTTCTTCACAAGCTGTGATACTTCCAATATCGCGCAATCCCATCTCTTGGCTTCAATCACGACAGTGAAGCCCATTCTGACCGCCCCATTCGAGACACGCCAGCCTTGTGGCTTATCTCAACACGTCAGTGCGTTGACAAGTCCCTCAGATTTAAATCTGACGGTCCCCAAAGTCAATGCAACACTGCATGAGCTCATCAGCCGACATACGCGCGTCCAAGTTAATCTTGGTCCAGACCGTTCCGTGCCGCGGAGGAACTTGTGAGATGACGTCGCATCGTCCTCGGAGGAGAGTGACCCCGCAGAGTAGGTTGGGCTAAGCTGTATTGGAGGTTGTGACAGATTTCTTGCATGTAATTGGTGTCTTGAGGGAGCTTTGTATGCAGTGTTCTCGATTGGTGCAGTCATGAAGAGTGATGGTTGTCTGGACTGGCTTAATCGATGTTGGGTCGACCTCGATTGCTTGCGTCGTGACGAACGCCAAGAAGACCAATTTTTGGTGTTGAGATCTCATTTTGAGATGGACTGACACAGAGTACAATGCCAAGTCCAACGAAATGACTTTTATTACCCGCCATGCTTTCTAACCAACAATTCCAACAGCCAATCGTTGCAATGCCTTTCCAACATTTTACAATACATATCCTACACTTCCTCATCTACTGCGACCCCGTCTCCGACGCCTCGCCCTCCAACTCCTTCTTCTCCTTCTCTTTCTTCTCAATAGTCGTTTGTTTCTCCCACATAGCATGGTATCGTCCTCCCTGAGCCAAAAGCTCATTATGTGTTCCGCGCTCGACGATCTTGCCCTTGTGCAGAACGATGATCTGGTCCGATGTTGTGATGGTGGAGAGACGGTGACTGAAGATTATTAGACAATGTTTGGAGAGAAGTTGGGGAGGCTTACGCGATTGTGATGGTTGTGCGACCTTCGGTGACGCGCTCGAGAGCATCTTGGATTTGACGCTCTGTGTGGGAGTCGAGTGAGGCGGTTGCTTCGTCGAGGAGAAGGATGCGGGCGTCTTTGAGAATGGCGCGTGCGATGGCGATCTACAAATTTCAGTGACCAGTCCACAATATTCATTAGTAACGTTAACTCACTCTTTGGCGTTCACCACCCGATAACTTCAATCCTCGTTCTCCAACCTTGGTCTCATACCCATCCGGAAAGTTGAGAATGCGCTCATGAATATTCGCCGCCTCGCACGCCTTGTAGACATCTTCCTCCGTCGCATCTGGTCTCGCATACAGCAGATTGTACATAATCGTCGCGTTGAACAGAACCGTGTCCTGGGGAACGACACCGATGTTGCTGCGAAGACTCTCGAGCTTGAGATCTCGAAGGTCATGGCCGTCAATGGTGATGGAACCATCTGTGACGTCGTAGAAGCGGAAGAGGAGCTTGAGAGAGGTGGACTTTCCACTGCCTGATTCTCCGACAATAGCGGTCTTTGTGCCTGGGGCGACGGTGAAGTTGATGCCATTGAGAACGGGGTCGCCTTTCTTGACATGATACGCGAACTTGACATCGTTGAAGGAGACTTCACCCTTGGGTGAGGGCAACGGGATAGCATCGGGCTTCTCAACCACGCCAGGTGTTTCTTTGAACTGTTTCCGTTAGTATACTCTATTGTCATGGAGGGGAAGTACTCACGATATCAAGCAGTCGCTCAGCTTCAATGAGGTTATTCTGAAGCATGGTATAGTACGTCCCAAAGAAGTTCAGAGGACCTTGAAGCTGAACAAAGTAATTGATCAGACTCACAAACTCGCCAACGGTCTGCTCCCCAATAGAAATCTTATACGCCGAAACCGAAACAAGCAACGCAGTTCCCAGAGTGAAAATCGAACTCTGGGTAAGATTCAACCCGTTCAACGACCACTGCACCAATCTCTCTGCGCGCTGGAAGACAGTAACATGCTCTCTGAACCGCGCCGTCTCACGCGCAACGGCACAATTATGCTGAACCGTCTCATACGCGACGATGGCATCCGTCTTGACAGCTTCCATCTCACGAGTTTTGACGGTCATATCCCTTCGCTGTTTCCCTCGGTACTTGGCGACGTAGATTGTCAAAAAGATGTACGACCACATGATGAAGAACACAATAATTGTGTAAAAAGCATCGTACTTCACAAAGAAGATCACACCAGCGACGAAAATGTCAAATACCATGGGAAAAACCTGGAAGCAGAAACTTTCAAGGAAAGTGTTGATTGAAGCGCCGCGGCTCAGGGCGCTGGTGACTTCGCCGACTTTCTTGTTGAGATGGAACTCGAGAGATAAGCCGAGGACGTGTTCGAACGCAGCGGAGGAGAGACGGCGGAAGAGGGACTGAGATACAGGGAGCCAGAGGAGGGATCGCGCGGCGCCGAGGACGCCTTGGTTGCCTTGGAGAGCGCGGTATACGACGTAGAGGATGATTTCTTTGTAGGGGAGTTTGCCTTCACCGAGGCTGTCGACGAGGGTGCCGAGCTGGAGAGGTCCTAGGACATTGACGGTGCGTTGGCAGATGAGGAGGATGATGCAGATTAGTACGATGGCTTGGTAGACGGGAGAGCCCTTTGGCCTGAGATTGTTAGTGGATGAGGAGAGTTTGAGGGATGGGACTTACCAGAGGTAAGGGAACAGGACTCGGAATCCAGCAAAGTAATCTAGCCATCCTGTCCCCGAAACCTGCGTCCTTCTGGGCTCGGCTGCCGTAGGCTGGATGCTTCCATATCCCTCCGCTGCCCCATTCCCATTCTCAAGAAGTCCCCGTCTCTCTTCCGGCAAAGACTTTGGTTCCAGGGCTTTAGTCCTGTACTCTCTCAAACCCAAGGCTGCGATCATCAAAGCTAGCACAAGAACCCTTGCAGCGCCGAGAATGTTGAGAGTGTCGACGAAACCAGGTGATACCCTAAGTTTCGGTTCAACGGCTGAAAGAGCAGCTGCGATGACAATCTCTGCAAGGGCACCCACGCACCATGCTGAAAGGTGAGCAGAGTTCGGATTCCACGGTCCCTCAGGGTCTGGAAGAAGGCCAGCGACATAGTACAGTAGCACTCCCACAAAAGATGCCTAAGATTGGTTAGTTATCCATCATGTCACAGAGGGAAGGGAACATACGAGGTATGCACTAAACGCAAACTCAACACTGCCCTTCACACCATCCTGATCCGCAAAAACCTCCCTCGTAGCATACACAACACTCGCAATCAACAATCCCGAAAGGACAACCTGCAGAACCCAAATACACCGCGCGTAAAACTTTCGAATCTTGTCAATGTGCTGTTTTACATCGTTGTCTAACGCGACTTTACGCGTCGTGGCGCCATGGCGGCTTATGTAGAATTGAGCGGATTGGACGCCGAGGAGGGTGATGAAGAGGACGATGGGATAGGCGTAGAAGCCTATCTTTAGGCCTAACTCTGCCTTTGCCATGGCTGGGGGTGATTTGAGGATGGGTGTGAGACTGGGGGAGTGAGTTGAGGATGATGTCAAGGGATCGGGGTTTTGATGTTCCGAGGGAGAAGTGCGATTAGTCAGCGGATTTATCAGCGATGGCGAGATTGTTCTTTGTTTCACTGCATCTTTCTTGATGTGAGACTTGTCGTTTGGGTGAAGATGTATTTCGATTTTGTGTTTGGTGTTGATTGTGCTCGCTGTTATTGCAGTTTCATCGAAGCTTTGCAGACAGCCGTCTCTAAGTCACCCTCGTGATATCCACCAAAACTCCGTGAACGCCTCCCGCCATGCATACCGTTTCTGGAATCATAAATTAGCCAATGGCGGTTTGTAACTCTGGTGAAGTGCGCAGCTGGGTCGCCTCAAATAATGACTTGCCTGGACATGCTGCACGCAAGGCAACTGATCGAGGCGGGGTGATGGAAACCAGGCTATGCTGTTGGTTCAGATTGTGACAATTGTGCAGCTTGACGTGTCAATTGGTGACTGACCCGTAGGCTTACTGTCTGCTAAAAGCAGAAATCCGAGCACACCCATTTGTCGCAGTGCGTCGATAATCTTGTCTGAAAGTAGGCTATGGTGTAGTCTAATGACAAGTCGAATTGTACCGCAAGGCATAGAAAGTTGCTTTTAAATGGGCTGTAAGCATGATGAGCGCACCAGTCTCTTCACTTCCTTTATTGTTTTGACCTATCCACATTTGTACTATCGCCGTCAAATTCTCATAGACATCGTTCAAAATGGAACCGATTGGCGCTTTGGCTAGTGTCATCACCATCGTGGATTTGATCAGACCAACCGCCCAATTCGTCAAAGCCCTCAGAGGAATCGCCTCAGAAAATGGGATCGTCGCCAGCGAAATCCATAGAATGGCAACACGCATCCAGACATCTGCCACAAGCATCGACATTGCATTGGAAGACCTCAAAAGCCATTCCTCGACACTAAGGCGAATAAGTATCACGCCGTCGAAGATCTTGCAGCACATGATCGACAACAAGTCGATACAAACCATTGTCTCAGGTACCCAGTCTATCAGCAATCAGATGAGAGACAAAGCACAGGAGTTGAAGCAATTGAAGAAACAACCGAACTTGTACAAGAAACTCAAGTGGTGTATATGGGATAAAATGGAAGTCGAGTCCTTGTTCCCGGAGATGCAGCTCGTAGCAGTATGTTTATCTTTAGTCTGTCCAATCATCAGACTAGAGGTCAACCAGTTCATGCTGGAGAAATCCCCAGGCGAAGTTGCGCAATGTTTAAGACAAGAGATGTAAGTATGGACCTCTGGTCAACAAGGAGGCAGCTGACGCGAACTAGGGCGTATTTACGTGGCCAGTTGAAGATGGTTGAGAAACAATGTCGGGCCTTAATGCAGGAGCAGCAATCAAGTATTAATTCAGAGTTCGAAACCGAGTTTTATGCCACGGCCAAGCCTCTTCTTCGCTTGGCGAGAAGCGTGCGACGAACTGGCACGGTACCTGAAACGAGGAGACGATCATCAAGTCGTAGGGCATCTGCTTCACAAGAGATTCCTATGAGCATACACAGAGAAATACCGCCTGTTCTTGACGGCGAAGGCACAAGAGAGATACCAAGAAGGACAAGAAGAAAGACGTCGCTACAGTCCGCCAAAGACCGGAATTTCAACTCGGCTCCTCCATCTCAGACTCCACGGCCATCCTCAGGCGTAATGCCCACTGAGTCTCATGGCCTTTCAGTGCCGCGCGAAGCGCCATCAGAGGTATCAAGGCATAGCTCCAGCAGCGGAGAGTCTTCCAGACAACACTCAGCTCCCCAATCACCATCGCCACAGACTCCAGACACACCTCTGACTCCGCAAAGCCCTGATGCGCCCAAATCACTGAGAGTAGACACCTCAGCACCTAAGACTGAGTCGCGCTGGGGAGCCATCCAGGCAATTACAGGGTGCATAATCGACCCACGAGACCACGGGAAAGCTAGCCCTGAGATAAGTGCAAACACTAATCATTGTGTCGTCCTTAATTACATTTCAGTCAAAACAGCACGCCAATTTGACCTTGAATTCCAGGAGCTGGACCCGAATCTCACGCATGATGACAGGCACGAAGAGGTGATGCCTGGGCCGGTGATCGGTAAGGTCACAGGTGTAGAGTGGAGAAAAACAGGTTGGGCAAAGGCCATACCCGTCGAGTTTCTGGTCAAAGATTGTTACCACGGCAGTAAGCAAGTGGATGTCGTGTTTGGGATGAGATTTGTCGAGGACTTGGGCCTGGCTGGGAGAGGTAGTTGATGGACAGAGGAGATGAGTACCGGCCGGACTCTGTTTGCACATCTTCTTTGTTTAGCCCAGTGACAAAACGAAAGAGGAATGCCAATATCTCGAAGAAATCCATAGGCGCGGTTGTTTGGATAAGCAGGCACAACACCACGAAGCAAAGGGCATCAATTTGTGAGAACAGTGTCCACCACTTGCTGCCACTTGCTATGAAAAACAGGAGATGCCATCACTCACTCGTTTGGCCCGGCTGCGGAGCTTGTTATTGTGTAACCCTACCAGCTGCCGCCAGCCGTAGTCACTCCAGGGACCAAGACTTGACGTGAGTAACGTGTTGAACTCCCCAAGGTAATCTAAAGACCACTAAATCTGCACTAAGTTATGCTAAATTTACCTATTTCTTATGGTGACTTAGGGGAGTGATCCTGAGCTGCAGCCTTAGGCTATCTCCCCACCTCAATCACAACTCTCACCTCTCACCTCCCAACAACATCTCCTCATTTTCCCTCGCAACGCAGCGCCGCCAGCATGGCCGCCCAAAACGCGCAGAGCGAAGCCCTCGCCAAGTAAGTATTACTGTCTTCAACTATGATCAAGCGACTGACCGCTCTTCAGCCTTCTTAAAACGGGAGATTATTCTGATCTCACGATCACGTGTGGCAAAGATCAATACCGCGTCCACAAGGCGATCATTTGCCCGCGATCCAACTTCTTCAAGGCCGCTTGCGATGGAAAGTTCGAGGTTCGTGCCTTCACGATGGGCTCGTGCCGAGACCAAGGCTGACTTTTGCAGGAAGCACACACAGGCGAAGTCGACCTCCCCGACGACGACCCGGCTGCCGTACGCATGATGATTGAGTACCTATATCATGACACGTATGTTCCTGCTGGAGCGATCATTCACTGCGAACGTGTTAGCGATATCGATGCCCATCTCTCCGACACCGAATACAACGAGCAAGAAAAGGGGATGATGGAGCTCTATGGGGCAACTTTCGTCGGCAACAAGAGGGTCAGGAGACTCACTGCCCCGTATATGGCTCCAATCGCTCCCACCTCTCAACTTGTGCCCGCTGCCTTTGGTCAAGCCGCTCCTCTTCCTCCTCCGCCACCCGACGCTTCCCAGGAACCAAGGAGCGGACCACAACATGGTTCTTTCGGAGGTGTCAACTCCCCCTCAGGCTGGGCATCTGCCCAAGGTTTTCTTAATCAATCACCTCCCACACCCGGCCCATCATATTTCGCACCACCTGCGCCAGGACCAACCCTGCCTCCCGCCCCGCAGCCGTCTGCTCCTCGGCTATCCATTCCCTTTGAAAACCTGCATCTCCACGCCAAAGTCTACGCCCTTGGAGAAAAGTACGGCATACAACCTCTCAAGGCACTCGCTCTTCACAAATTCAACTCCGAAGCCCACTTTCAACTTGACACCGACGACTTCTTGCAGGCAATCCGAGAAGCATACACTTCGACTATTGAAACCGACCGTCCTCTTCGCGATGCGGTGGTCACGATCTTGAGAAGGTATAAGCATCTGCTGAAAAAGGACTCTGTGAAGGCGGTTCTCAAGGAGACAGCTCTAGGATTTGACTTACTGATGGAATTGGCATTAGAGTGAAGACTGATGACAGATGTACTGGTCTAAAGGTACCCTAAGATAGACTGAATTTACTTAAATATCGTCACCATTTAGGGAAGAGGCCATCAGCTGTCTAGACTCCCGTAGCCGAGCCATCGAACCAAGAAATACTACAATGTTCACTTCATCAGTAACGCCAAACATACTGGCGAACCCCAGTGCAATTCTTTAATGTGTATCGTCATAGAACTTGTCAAGATTTTGCAATCTACGCAGTTCATCATTCACAGTCCAAACTCACTCAGACTTTTGTTGAAACCAGGATGTTGCCTATGAGGTCGTGTGCAAACACGGCAAACACGGCAACCAAGCCGAACAACAACAAAGCGTCAAGATTTGGCCAGGCAGTAGCAACAACTGTTTGTAGTCCCCGCTCCTGCCTGAATTTGAACAAACATGTCTGCTATAAAACGGACGCCTCATCTCTCTCACTCTTCATCTTCCACCATCGTCAGTAAATACTTCTACGAGTCTCCCCATCCGTCCTCAAGACCTCTGCGACAGCACCACGCGTCAAGATCTAGAGAACTCGCTCGTTAAGCAAGACCCTTGACCTATCATGACCCCTTGGAGTGTCAAGGTCTTTGACCACGTCTGCGATCAGAGAAGCGCCCTTGGAAAGTGAGTGTCTCCAATGACACCTGGTGCAAAGCCCCGTTGCCGACAGATTGTCTAGCCTCCTCAAAACTGGTGACTTTTCCGACCTCGTTATCATCTGTGGTCAGGAGCGCCACAAAGTCCACAAGGCGATCGTCTGTCCTTGATCTAACTCCTTCAACGTAGCCTGCGGCAGCGGATGCAAGGTAAACTTTCCCCAATCTAGCAGTGAACACTTACTTACTTCGTACAGGAAGCTCAGATAGGTGCGATCGAACTGCCCGATGATGACCCGTTTGCCGTGAGCATGATGATCGAGTATCTCTATCACCAAACGTACACTATCCCCTACGACGTGAAGCTAATTCCGATGTACCAGCGGCCCTCTGAGGTTCCTCTCCCACACGGAACAGTGCCGTTGAAAATAATTCGTCATTCTGACAGCGGCGACTCCCCTACCCATCAGTCTCTTCTGCCTCCACTGCAGACCGCCGCTGCCCCTGTCTCTCATCCACAAGATCGAGCGTCGCCCAACTCTTTCCTCCCCTACGTCAATATCTATGTTCACTACAAAGTGTACACACTAGGCGAGAAATACAGTATCGCTGGCCTCAAAGCTCTAGCTGTTCGTAATTTTGAAACTGAGGGTGGAGAGGAGCTCGGGAGCAGCAGTGTCAATTACTTTGGGTATCTGATACATATGATGAAGGAGGCATACAACTGCACTGCTGAAGGCGATCGCCCTCTTCGAGACGCTGTTGTCAGAGTGCTGAAATCGAAGCCGAACCTTTTTAAGCGGTCGGATATGAAGGAGTTCTTGAAGGAAGAGGGCTTGGCCTATGATTTGGCAATGAGCTATGTGCAGGAGGACCAGGAGAAAAATAGAGGATCGTTGTGGCTGAAAGTTGGACCAGGAGCCAGAAATTAGTTCTCATGTTCAAAACGTCCTGGTGTAGTCAAGACCCCCAAACTTCAGGCTTACAGTCTGTGGTGAATCTTTCAACCTTGCCTGGCTCCTCATTCCCCGTGACATGTACAACAAAACATCCAACGCAAAATCAGTAGCACGCATGACCTCCCGCACAACCATATGTTCCAACAATAAGATATCCAGCTCAATCATCCTAACAACAACATCCCTCAAGCCTCTATCTTCGCTGACTGTCGAAGTGTACACCTCCTCCACCGCCTCCGCAAATTCGTCAACCCCAACATTACCACTCTGTATTTCGCTCTCAAACGCGCCCTTGGCTGCGTTCTT
The DNA here is from genome assembly GCA_013396035.1 of Fusarium pseudocircinatum. NCBI lineage: Eukaryota > Fungi > Ascomycota > Sordariomycetes > Hypocreales > Nectriaceae > Fusarium > Fusarium pseudocircinatum. The sequence goes on from JAAOAS010000095.1 coordinate 65,648, forward strand.
AAGACCTTGCATCCCGTACTTCTCCCCCAGCGCGTAAACTTTGGCTTGTAGGCAGAGCTGAGAAGACATGGGAGACCTTTCGGACTTCCAGCCTCCCCATTCATGCTCTTTGAGCTGTTTTATTCTTTTTCGTCCGATAAATTCTGCTCCAAAGAGCTTCATTCGATACCGTGCCTCACCGTCGTATTCCGTATCGGATATCTCTGCCTCCACATCGTCTTCGTAGTCCGGCATCTGGGTTCTTGTGGGGTTGTAGTCGATATTGTAAAGATAACCAATCATCTTTCGCACGGCAGCGGGATCGTCGTCTGGGAGGTAGATTTCTCCATCAGATTCCTGCGATATGCTGTAAGCTTTCCGATTCACGACCTGGAAATAGTGATTGGGTTTATGCTACCTTGTATGTGCCAGTGCAGGCGACTTTGAAGAATTTAGAGGCAGTGATAAGCATGAGTTTGTGCACACGATACCGATTGCTGCCGCAAATGATGGTGAGGTCGGAAAGCTCTCCGGTCTCAAGCACGCTGTTCAATAAATCAGCAAAAGAAAAGACTATACAATAATTGTCAAATATTACCCCGGAAGACTGTTTAGACACTCATTGCTCCTCTCGCTTGTGTTGAAAAGTGGTGGTGGGCGGCTTCCTAGTCTGTAGTCCATAGGGTCCCCCATGGTGGATGAGTTGAGGTGCATACACAGCAAATTCGCCCCTGCAGCAGGCCTTGGCATATATATCTGGATTAGACTTTGTTTTGCCAAGTCACGCATGATAGAGTTTGGAAAATGAACTGCGATTTGTGGTGTTGCACGCTTGAGACTGAAGTCTAACCGGCCGAAGGTTTCGTTTACATGAAAATGGGACAAGTCAATTGGTGATGAGTCTCAGACGTTAATCATTGAGAAAACTAATCTACAGGCCTAAACTATACCAAGTTTACCCGAAATCTTCATCAATGGCCTAAACTCTTCATTTTCTGGGTCGTCTGCGGGGAAGGGTGACAGTAAGAATGACTTGTTCAGGTTTGGTGAGTCTGGTAACTCTGTCGTTCCAGATTAATGTCGCACCATAGAAGTCACCGTCAAGCCTGGCAGTTCTGTCGTATCTCCCTGGGGATAGCTGAATATTGAGCTCCTGAACATCCGATATTTCAAGGACAAGAGGCGACTAAGGATGGTCCGATTCAACTGACGAGGATGCTTCGACGTCTGCCATGAAAGCCTAGACTTCTCTAACCTGCACGACGAGTTGAAGTCAGCTTCATGAGAAGGTCATGACCCAACTCAGTGTTTTTGGCGAGAGCTTCGAAACCTGCATCGTTGAGCAGCGCAATGTTCTCCTCCACAGTCTTGACAACAACGTCTCGCATGCCGCGATCCTGGTCAATAGTGGAGGTGTAAACTTCCTCCGCTGCGAGTCGAAAGTCTTCAGTCTGGGCATATGCTTTGGCGAGTGTCTCAAACTTGCTCAGCGCGATGGCCTTCAATCCCGGAATGCCATACTTCTCTCCGATGGCATAGACCTTTGCGAACAAACGTAGGTTCTTGGGAGGACCAATACGGACTCCGAGCTTGGGAACAAGTCGCTTGACTCTTCGATTGCCAACGAATCGATTGCCCACGAACCTGTGGCCCAGCCATTCCATGCGTCGAATCGTCGCGCCGTCGTATTCAGTGTCTGAGAGCTCTTCCTCGACAAAGTTGCCATCCTCGGGGACGAACTCGTAACCAACGAGGTCCAGGTTGTACAGGTAGTACACCATCTCCCGCACTACGACGGGGTCGTCGTCCGGCAGGTGGATCATGTTCTCCAAACCCTCCTGTATTCATAGTCAGTCTTACGTACAGGTCAAAGAGAGACGGTGACTAACCTTGAAGTTTCCATTGCAAGCGGCCGTGAAAAACGTCGATCGGGGGCAGACAATCGCCTTATGAACCTTGTGGATATCCCATCCACAAGCGATCTTAAGGTCGGAATACATCTCGGATTCGTAGAGCCTGACATGCGAAGTTAGCCTTTTGTTTCAAACCATAGACAGGAACTCACTTGAAAAGGGACTTGCCCAGCATTTCGAAATGCTGCGTCTTATCGCCTGACGCCATCTTGGGCAAGGGTTCGTGAACTTGGGTGTAAGGGAAAGGTGTTAATGGTTTAGTGTGATGTTGGTTATAGAAAGGTGAAGAGTTATAGAAGGGTGAAGAGTTGTAGAAGGGCGAAGAGTTTATTAGGAAGAGTTTCTGAAGAAAAAAGTTGGCGACTAGCTTTCCACTGGCAGTGGACGGCTACATAATGAGACAAGCTTGGTGACCATGGCAGTGACGGCCACTAGATTAAGCGAATGCGGACACTGGCAGCCTCTCGTAACCGACTGACCTTGAACTTGACACTGGAACTGGACATGAATATGCTGAATATCAACGGAACTGGGAAACTCACACTCTCTTATTATGATACATTTAGCTGTTCACTCATGCCGCGCCGGCGTCCATTGTGGCGTTAGCAATGGCTATCGATTCTTCTTGCTGGCTTGCCTATCCTCACGCTGGAGAACTCCTTATCTCGCTCTCGAGTTCGATTTCACGACGACCGGTTTCACACTTCAACTCTTTTACTGCTTTTTGTGTTTAGGCAAATCTCTCAGAAATAGCCTCGCATTACTTCATCTCCATGAACTTTCCCTGAGTTTTTATGGTCGCGTTGGTGTGCTGTTGGGCTGGAATCAGGGACTTGTTGTCACGAGTATAATGACCTTGTATTTCTTGAGGGGTTGATGCACATTTATGTTTAACGTAACTTAAAGCGAGACTAGGTTGGGATAGAAAATGCAATCTCAGTTCCTAACCCTTTCATCGTTGCAGTCGCTTAGGCAGGCCTGATGTCTCTTGTTCCTGTGAGTATATTGCGTGTTCACCAGAACTGTTACGAACCGACTCGCTTATGCTCATATCCAGAACAACACAGCAACGAAAAGCAACCACATGATTTAATTTAAAACGAACAAGGCAAAAATATCCATAACTGTTCATCGGTTCCTACTCAAAGTTTTCAATGGCAGTCAATTTGTCTCCAACGGCTTTCGCGGCACTCCCTTCTTATTGCATAATACCTTGTAAGCTCTGTACTACCTTAGCATACGCGAAATCTCTCGCCTCAGGCCTGAACGTCTTTGGGTTCGTAGTCTTATCGCATCCATGAGCCCCCTCGATCCTGACAATCTCAACATCACGACCAGCCCGCTCCAACTTCTTCCCGAAAGCTTCAATCTCGGGTGTGAAGACATCCCCAGAACAAGCAACAAGCATAACATGCTCCGGGAAGGAGGTTCCCTCGGCATACATGGGAGATGCTTTGGGTGACTTGCGGTCTTCAACGCGCGGTACGTACGCCTCAATGAGAAGATGCTGAAAAGATACGGGAAGAGGTCGGATGGGCTCCGGAACCGTCTTCTCTTCCGGCGGAATGGATAAGTCAACGCCAGGGTAAAAAGCGTATACCGCTCTGATGTTCATCTCGAACTCGCGCCTCAGTTCAGATGATGCAACAAGCGCTAGATTACCTCCAGAGCTGAACCCCGATAAGGCAACTCTGTCAAGATCAAACATTTGTGCCTGACTCTCAACCCATCTGAACGTATCTTCAGCGTCTTCGACAGCTCCGGGAAGAGGGTACTCGGGTGCTTTTCGATAATCAGCATCGAGGACCAGGACATTGTTCTCTGTGGCTATTTTCTCGCAGAATTGATGGTCCATGCCGAGATTCGGGAGTGTATATGCGCCGCCGTGCCAATTGATTACGAGACCGTATTTCTTAGTGTCGGTGTAATTGTTGGGGTAGTAGATCCATGCGTTGATGTAGCGATTGAGGTCTCGAGAGGGAATGCTGATGAGTTTGCGAGTGCATGTTGGTGAGGGCGTGAAGTGAGGACGTGTAAAGATGTAGTTTATGAGACGGATGAAAGTGACGATTGCTTTGAGGCGGATGTACTGCCAGAATGTATGGTCTGCCATTGTTGTTGTCGTTGAAGTGGTTGGGAGAATGGCCAAGCCATGCGAGTTGGGGGATTCATGAGGCTCTACGTTTCCTTTATGACGTTGGCTGAGATCGCCCTTTTATGATAAGCCCGAGTTGCCGATGGTGTAACGGGATAGGGATTAGCGATTGGCTGGTCGACAACTCCACTGATGCTGACCGGCCGTGAGTCATCTGGCGAGCGATTCTTAGTACCAATACGCCAATACGACGACCATTTCACAGCTGCAATTTGTATACACGGTGTCTTTGAACGAAACAATAATCATATTCTAATCTCTATAATATTAACATAAATGGTTATACACTCGCTTCCATAAAGGCCATTTTCTCTTGGCCTGTTCCTCCTCCTCATTCCAAACATGGAGATATCTTCTCCCCGTATTAATATCTATATCCTTATCCTTCACCACCTTCGTCCCCACCCATATCTTATGCGTAAAATAGAATAAGCAGATAATAGGGATCGTTAAAATCTGTAGAAAGAAATTCTTGAACCGTTCGGGCGTTGTGAGGGGATCTTCACCCTCCGCTTGGATCGGCGATATGGCAACCCAGATCTGAAGAACCAGAACAGTCCCGTAAGCTGCGAGTGCGACCCACGACCCCCAAACTCCAACCTGCGACTTGAAGGCAAGTTGGGAAACATTGTATCCTGATAGCGCCCATGCTTTTCGAAATCGAATGTGGCAGACACAAATGGAACTCCATGTGAAGAGAGTACTCAGACCACTGATCGCAAGCAGCCAGTTAAAGATCTCGTTATGGATCTTGGAGTTGGCGCTGAATGCTAGCAAGCCTAGTAGACCGCAGCAAATAATCGCAACGAGAGGTCGTCCAGTTCGATCGATATACGCAAACATCTTGGGCGCAAGTGACTGCTCCGCCAACGCAGCCAACGTCCGTGACGACGCATACACAGCTGTGTTTCCAACACTAATCAGCGATATAAGAATGACAGCATTCATAATATCCGGTAAAACATCCGAGCCGCTCATCTCAATCGCTATTACGAACGGACTAGCCGCTGCATCGGAACCATACTTGGCTCCCAGCAATCTCGGCTCATTATACGGCACCAGCAACCCAATGAGTAAAATCGAGAGAATGTAGAAGAGAGAAATCCTCCAAAATACTTGCTTTACCGCTGCGGGGAGGGACTTTTTCGGGTTGCTCGTTTCAGCTGCTGCGAGACCGACCATTTCTGTGCCGGCGAAGGAGAAGGTTGCTGTTACTAACACGCTCGCGAAGCCTTTGAAGCCGTTGTGAAAGGCACCGGGGTTATGCCACCGTGTGAAGCCGATGTAGTCTCCTTCTGGAGAACCTGCGATGTTGATGATTATACCGAGAAGACTGTCTTTGTTAGATGAGATTGAAGGAGAGGGAAGTTGAGGGGTTATTACATGAAGCCTACAATGGCTGTGACTTTGACGGCTGAGAAAATGAACTCGGCTTCGCCGTAGCCTTTCACCCCAAGAAGGTTGATGCCGAGGATGAGAATGAAGAAGAGGACGATAAAAATACTCTTGCTGGCGTTAGGATTCCAGTAATTCGTCGTAAACGCTCCTGCAATGATCTCAAGCGGTAGCACAATGAGATACTGCAATGTATAACTGTCTAAAGTCAGTCTCATCTCATCTCACTTGTTCACATTCACTCACTTCCAACCCATCGCAAATCCCCAACTCGGATCCAAAAACCTCGTCGAATAATTCGCGAACGATCCTCCCACCGGAAACGCAACACTCAACTCCCCCAGCGCCTGCATCGTAAAGAACTGCATAGCACCCATGATGATAAACGCCAACAGCAACGAAACAGGTCCCCCGCGATACAGCGCAACACCCGACGCGACAAAAAGACCCGTTCCGATAGATCCACCAAACGCAATCATCTGCAAGTGCCGATTCTTTAATTCTCGCGCTAGCGCTGTGTTGGCAGAGTTGTAGTTTGCTTTGCTCATGTTGAACAGCCGCCCGTTGAAGGCGTAGCTGTTGTAGCTGCTCAGGCTGTCATGGCGCGATGGGGCGCGGGAGAAGCTTGTGATGAGACGGCTCCATGCTGAAGAGTCGTTGGGTTCTGGTTCGGGGGTTCGTGATTTTGGTGAGGGTGGGAGGGCTTGCATCTCGACCTCGCGTTGGTATGCCATGTTCGAGATGAAGCTGCAAAGCTGAGAAAGATACAAGCAAGTATGCTCAAACTTGCTGATCTTGAAGATTTTCCCCAGGAGGATGCACGTGCCGTGTCGCCACAGGGCGTGCTATTCCCGTGCCGGACTAGATCGGCGCTCCAAGACAGGGAGATATCGCGGGTCTAGCGAATCGCTGACGTTCCGCTCCGCACGATGCACACGGTGTCTCCGTTTGACGGGCCGTCACAGGTTCAGGGGAATTGAGCGGTTTTTGTGAATGGGAGAGAACAAAAAAGACTCGAGGTGATAACGCGTTGGGTGCATGAGTCGTGCACGCAAGCCACGTAAAGTTTATTGAGTTGCATTCCTGGGTTCTGGCCCCTGGTTCATGTTACTAATGGATTTTAGCGGGTGCGGAAAGAAGGCTGTGGCAGGGATTGGTCTTGGTAACTGGGAGATAATGATGATGCTCAAAGTTGGGATGATTTGGGGATGTGACGCTGCGGACTTGTGAGCGACTTCCGGTCCGTGAATACAACTTTTCCTCACTGTGAAATGCTACCATTACTTAAAAGCGTTGAGGTGTCGCGGAATGTCTACGGGGTATGTCTCAATTTGCAGAGTCAGAATCCCGGTAGCTGTCACCCAAATAGTTTCAGCCACTGCATAACCGGAAATTCATGACAACACCTTATGCACCAGTAGCTTCGCGTAGAACTTCCATGGTCTCACGTTGAGAGAAACCTTATCGAATTGAAAGTAGCTAATTAAACGCTAATAAGCGGAGGTGCTTGGGCCAAGACTCAATCGGCATCCTCGATTTTCATCGCGATTCCGCGGATTCGCTTCAGTGTTGAACCCCGTCTTATTCCCTTCTGGCCCCTGAATCTACCCGGGATCGGACAAGTCTTTGATTTCTGAGTCGCTTCGCAGACGCTAGCTGATTGTGTCGCATCTTATTGTAGACTTAGCCTGCGATATACAATCACTCTGGGTGTTGGGATTTGGGATGACGTCGAGATCATCATGATTACCGGAGCTTCAGCTCCTTTAGAAAACTATTAGCAGCCTATAGAGCTTACCCACTGGGTTTTGTCATCCGTAAGTGGCACAATGTTCTCCACCAACTCACTAGACTACAGCTCCGGTCACTTGAGATAAATTGACGACTGGGTGGACTCTTGTATTCCAATAGTATTGTATTCCTCTATGTCTTGCTAGTAACCGGCGTCTACTTTAACCTATCCAAGAAGGCGATCAGTTGCTTCGTCAACACAACTCCCAGCACTTTCGCCGTATCCTCCTCAGTGACGACAAGATAACTAATGCCCAACTTCCCAAACAGCTCCACAGCATACTCAAGGGGTGCTTTTGACGAGAGAGTAAGGGGACTTCTGTCAATCGCCTCCGCCAGAGTACCTTCAAGAACGTTTATATCACAAGACTCTTCAACACCATCAGTCTTCTCAATCATCTGCAAAGCTTGCTCCAATTTATATTGCGAGATGTAACCGTGAAAAAGTCCCTTGTCGTTAACGAACACTAGTCCAGAGTCGGTCAAGCCACTGTTTTCAAGGTCAGAGAGCTTGTGTTGGAGTACTGATGTGAGGACACGATAGTCCGGACCGACAGACACAATAGTGTTGCCCATGGCATCTTCTGAAGGAAGAAGAGCGTCGACCGTCGCAATGCCCTCATTATCTCTAAACTCTCTGACCTTACTGATGGCGCCTTCAGCCTCTAAGAACGGATGTCCTTGAAGATGCTGGGCAAGATCATAAACACCATCGGCACTGATTGCATCAGCCACCCACTTCGCCGTCAATATGGCGATCATGAAAGGCGGAATGAAGTTGACCTCTCCCGTGAGCTCAAACATGATGACAGCTAGACTGACCGTCATTCTGCTGACTCCAGCTAGGAAGGCTGCTGATCCAACCATGGCGAAGATCCCTGGTGAGATATTAGGTATGATTTGACCTATCATTCGACCAAAGAGCGCACCTGCATCCATCGCAGGGATGATAATTCCAGATGGGACCTTGCAGCCGAATGTAATGGTCGTTAAGAATAGCTTGACGAATGTCCCAGAGACCAACCAAGCGTAGTAAGTGCCTTTGCCAGTAGCTCGAGCTTCTTGTTGACAAATCCAGTCCTGCTCAGCATGATTGCAGTCAACAAGAACTCGCTGCATGACAATGTCCCCAGTTTCTCTGATCAACATATTCGGAAACTGGAGAACTGCAGTGATCAATGTTACGAGAGCTAGCTCGAAGACAGGGTTGTTCTTGATGAGCGGAATCTTTCGGAATGATTTGGACCAAAGGAAATTGGCTCTGCAGAATACTCCACCGAAGATGCCACCGCAGACGCCGAGAATGATGAAGACGAAATAGTGGAGAGCATCATAGTTGACGCCGTAGTTCGTCTCAAACAGAACTAGCTTGCCAGTCCCCGTAGGGTTGAGTTCCTTGAGAACAGCCGCCGCCACCACTGAACAAAGGCAGCTCCTCCAGAGTACCCTTCGAGGGAAGTACGTGCTGATCTCCTCATAGCTAAATAGAACACCTCCGATCGGAGCACCGAAAGCGACAGATAAACCCGCTGAGCACGCGATGCTGAGCATCTCCCTCAGTTTCCGTTGATTACTCGCATATTTGGGGATACAGATGGTGACAAGATACCCAACGCAAGCTGAGATGTGTACAAAGGGTCCTTCTTTTCCTAGACACATGCCCGTTGCGACTGCGAAGATTGATCCGATGGCCTTGACGATAAGGACTTTGAGATCGAAGAGATGAGGGATGCAGAAGCCGGACAATACAGTCTTTATCTCAGGGATGCCGCTTCCTGCTGCCATGTACATAACCTTTCCACCGGTGCTTGCAGACTGCCCTTCTTTCCCTGGGGCGACGGCAGTGAGATTCATCTTCGTAGTCGCAGTAACACCCCCAGCGATGATACCAAAGACCAAAGCAAGACCGACATAGATGGTGTATGCGAACACGTAGCTTTCCGTCCATGGCTTCCAGTTCTGACAGTTCGTCTCTGCACAACATGCTCGGCGACTTAGAAATATGTTATTGGTGCAGTAGCCATCCTTAAGATCTGCGATAACCTCAACGCTGACGTCTACGAATGCTGCGATCGAGGCAGTGAGAAGACCGATGAGGAAAGCTGCGATCCAGCCTTGAGAAGCGTCCCATAGTTTGGCAACGCGGTAGCGTATTCCGCGTCGCGAATAGAGACAAGAGTTATCGCGTCGGTGACTATCTTGCACAAGGTCTTGAAGCCAGTCGATGGTATGGTAGTCACTATATGGCAGAATGTCTTGCTGCACAGTTTTTGTTGATGCGGCAGCCTTGGTGCGGCGTATCAAGGGAGTAGTCTCCGTCGCTTTGACCGGCATCGAGTCAGAAGCCATTTTGAGAGGGATGGTTAGAACAACACGACCTAGGCCATCTGAACACTGGAAATGCCATTCTATATAAGCCGTGTGACTGTTTTGTACGGAGATACAAAGAAGGACTATGCATTAGATTCTGTAGATCTACCGGAAAAGGAAGACACAGATCTTGGACCTGTGACGTCAATGCATCGCATCTCCGGGGTGAACACAGCCCTCCAGGGTCTTGTGATAAGGTTGCAGCACCAACTGACCTATCGCTTCCTAAACAGACATGAAAGCTGGTGTATCATTGGTGAAAACGAGGGCAGGGAGATGTCTAAATCGAGGACCAGGCCGTTCTATAGGTCGACATGAGCGAGGACTCACAACAACCGTAATAACCGTGCTGATTTGATGAAAACATAGAAAGGCCATCGGCAGTTTGATGCATGTCTGTCAAATCTGCAGTCTAGAACAGTGGGCAAAGATAAGCAGTCACACCAAAACCGCCACTATCTCCAATTCTCACATGCAACAAAGATAAGAACTCCAGGCATGGCTCAAGTTCCCGTCTTGAACAGATATTCAATAATCGACTGGAAAGAAAACTCAAAGGGTCATATGTCAAAAACTTGGGCTCCGCGGAGATGTATGTGAGCATTTATCTTGTGCGACGCTCAGTACAGGACTTTTCGCTGATCGACGTCCTCGTGAGCGGAGAGATTGTCTTACTCACCCCGCATATTATGGCACATGGCCTGCTCACAGACACAGCGGTAGATGATAACTAGCGCGATAAACCCAGGAAATCCCCAATCCTTATCATTTCGTCACGCCCTGCATAAAATAATCCTGGACCTTTGGTCGAGTTGCTGTTTGGAATGATCTCGTGATGGCTTCATTTCACGCAGACATTATATCTCCGTTCGCCCTACGTTGAGCATCAATTCATGCAATACGTTCGATAGCAAATTGCGTTCAGGGTCCACTCTTCAGTATTTCTATGGACATAACCTGTATTGGCAGGCTACAGTTCAACCTCGTGGCTGGCAAGCACTTGCGTGGTTATCTGGTTACCAGACCAATACCAGCTTAAACGAGTCTCAGGCCTTGATGAACGAGGGGATTGGATCTTGTAAAATGACAAGACTTAACTCTTACCAGGGTACTCAGATCTGTGTCTGTCTTATATACTGGTTAATGTGCTGGGTTTGGTTCTCGGACAGCTCCTCAAAATTCCAGGACATCGCGTTTATTTCATGCGAAAACTCCTCAGATGAGAATATGTAACCGGAGGAATTTGGCAACCCACCTGAATACTCGTTCACGCTTGTAGATATTCAAGTACTAAATCTCTTTCGCCAGTAGTACGCAAAACTTACATTTCATATGAGGTTGTCCTCCTGTATCTTGCACCTGATGAAGATTGAATGGAGGCAAAGACAACAGGAAATATGAATGCAGAGTTAGTTAAACTCAATAGAGAGCAATAAAGGAAAGAGAGATATTACACAAATGGTAACGAGATCAAATCTATCGCAGGGAAAAATACACAGCCGTGCTGGGCGGTGCGGTATTGTTTGGAGATTCAGCCGCAATTGATAGTAAGTATATAAGATCATTAGCTATTTAAATTATTTGACATAGTGTGAAGAGCGAAGGAGGATAGCCATACAGAGTAATGTTCTCGTGTTGAATGCTAAACCTTATCACATCTTTTAGCTGCCTTGACTATGATCTCATGCTTGTAATCACCAGGTTATTAGCATACTTTGGATCTTAATAATAGTTTGATGTTTTCTTGCTGTAGAGCCATCCGTTTGAACCAAGTTTCGTTTTCCATTCCAAGTCGAAGGTGCGCTGTGGACACTGAGCAGATACAACTCATTGATCTACCGACAGCACAACAACATCAATTAATTAATATAGAACCTTCGAGCAGTATCTAGATGATTCTTTCTTTATTTTATTGACGCTAGTGAGAAGTAATTTCGCGAAGTTTCTAGAAATCTGACATCCTGCCAATCAACCTCGCGCATCTCAGCCTCCAAGGATCATCATCCAAGGCAGACGTTCATCCACAGGTTGAGCAAAAACGCATAAGAACAGTCGTCAAGACCATTAAAACTTGTATTCCAAATCACTTCACCTTTGTCAATCAATTTAAGCACAATCAATCAATTCATATTTGACAATGTCTTCCCTTCCCTTTAGCGCTCCGCCCTGGCCCGTCCCCGCGTCAGCAAATCTTACATCATCCACTATTTCCGTTCCCGACGGTGAGATTGAGCGGCTCAAGACACTCCTCAAGCTATCGCCGATCCCCAAGGCGAATATTTGGAATTCGCGTGAAGATGGCGCTTTTGGACTTCCGAGAGATACTTTGACAGGGTTGGTTGAGTATTGGGCGAATGGGTACGATTGGAAGAAATGGGAGGCTACTCTGAATTCGATCCCGCAGTTTGACATCACAGTCACTGATGACGATTCGAAAGAATACAAGATCAACTTTATGGCCTTGTTCTCTAAGAATCCCGATGCGGTTCCTATCTTGTTCCTCCATAGCTGGCCTGGCTCTGTTGTTGAATACCTACCCATCCTTCAGAAACTCAAATCTGAGTACGATCCTGAGTCTCTACCCTATCACATCATCGTCCCTCACCATATCGGCTTCGGTTTTTCTGATGCACCGCCTCTCGACAAGCCATTCACCCATATCGACAATGCTCGTCTTATGTCCAAGATGATGCATTCCCTGGGCTTTGACAAGACGGGCTACATGACCCAGGGAGGTGATTTGGGCGGCTGGACCGCACCAGTCATCGCAAACATTGATCCCGCATGTAAGCTCGTTCATATGAGTATGCTCAACATCTCACCCCCTCCCGGCGAGAACGTCGAAGAGGGCATCAAGGCTGGCAAGTATACTCCCGATGAAATGGCAGCGTTCGGCAGAATGGCAGATTTCCAAAAGAAAGAAACAGCCTTCATCCAACTCGACGGCACCAAGCCAGCCACAGCAGGCTACATCTTCGGCAGCAACCCCATCGCCCTACTCTCCTGGATCGGCGACAAGATGCACTGCTGGTCTGACGAAACACCCTCCAAAGACCTCATCCTAACAAACATAGCGCTCTACTGGTTCACGGGCTGTTACCCTACCTCTATCTATCTTCATCTCACTGTCCTCGAAGACCATGAACTCATGATGAATGCCTGGAAGAGTCTCAAGGTGCCGCTTGGGCACTCGGCGTTTAAGAAGGAACTTGTTACGGCGCCGGAGAGATGGATTCGGGAGACGGAGCAGGTGAAGTGGTATAGAATGCATGACGAGGGTGGACACTTTGCTGCGCTTGAGGAGCCGGATGCTCTTTGGAGGGATGTGGAGGATTTCATTGGGGCGTTTTGGGAGAAGTGAAGCGATTCCAGTCATGATGCAGCGCTTCTGATGGGAATAGACTGCGACAAATGCCGAGGAAAGGTTGGGTTAATTTTGAGTAGGTTTAGTATTCCGTCGGACTAGTTATTTTCATCCCTCGCGATCAGGTCATATGCCATCCGCGGTCTTGAGGCAATAGACAAATACCGGTATACGAGGATATACCATCCCTAGTCCCATAGCACTCCAAACCCATCAGGTTAGGTCACGACGATCTCAATACTGCCCACATCACGACTCGGCCCTAAAGGCCTCCCCCACAGTCTCCCTCCATTGGCTCTCTTACCAAACATCCCTCCGTTCGCGCCTCTAATTTGTCCGCATCAAATTCGGCACTTGCGTGCCGGTTTATGGTTACATCAAGGCCCGAGCCACGCGATGCCCCCTGGGGTAAATACCCCAGATGACGATGGCGCCGATCTGCATACCCCGCAGATTTGGAGAAGCGGGCGAATAAGACTTGGCACACCAATTCCCTGAACGGATCTGTCTAACGGAAGAATTCTGGATAGTTACTCCTTTGGAGAGTGTGTGCAGATTAGGAAGGTGGCTAACACTTCGTCTGATGTTGTTGCGATGGGGTCCGGGGAAAGCATCGGCGGGTTGTCGGACGAGAGACCTCAGTATGGATACATCTATATAAAGAGCTGTTATTCTGTGCCCTAATTCCCATTTCTTGTAATTCAGCAGCTCTTCTGTAATTCTCTGTCAAAGACACTTGGCTCTGGTTATATCTCTCTTCTCATAGTCCCTTCACAATGCTTCTCCAAAGCGTCTTCGCTCTTGGTCTCGCCACCACCGCTCGTCTTGTCTCAGCAGGACCATGCGACATCTACAAGTCCGGCGGAACACCCTGTATCGCCGCTCATAGCACTACCCGCGCCCTCTTTGACAGCTATACCGGCGGTCTCTACCAGATCAAGCGTGCCTCAGATGGTAGCACCACCGACATCAAGCCTGTCTCCGCAGGCGGTGTCGCCGCTTCTTCTGCCCAAGATTCCTTCTGCAGCGGTACCACCTGTCTCATCACCATCATCTATGATCAGTCTGGTCGAAGCAACCATTTGACCCAGGCTCCTCCTGGTGGTTTCAATGGCCCTGATGTGAATGGCTATGATAACCTTGCCGCTGCTGACGGTGCCCCCGTTACTTTGAACGGCAAGAAGGCCTACGGAGTGTTCATCTCCCCTGGTACTGGCTATCGTAACAACCAAGTTGACGGTTCCGCCACTGGCGATGAACCCGAGGGTATGTATGCTGTTCTCGACGGAACGCATTACAACGGCGCTTGCTGCTTCGACTACGGCAATGCGGAGACCAACAGCAAAGATACTGGTAACGGACACATGGAGGCTATCTATTTCGGCGACAACACCATCTGGGGCTCTGGTTCCGGCAGCGGCCCCTGGATCATGGCTGATCTCGAAAACGGACTCTTCTCTGGAAAGGGCGCCAAGCAAAACACTGCCAACCCTAGCATCTCCAACCGTTTCACTAGTGCTGTTGTCAAGGGCAAGCCCGGCACATGGGCCATTCGTGGTGGAAATGCCGCCTCGGGTTCACTATCGACTTTCTACAGCGGTGCGCGCCCCGATGGTGGCTACGACCCCATGAGCAAAGAAGGAGCAATCATTCTCGGCATTGGCGGTGATAACAGCAATGGAGCTCAGGGAACTTTCTACGAAGGAGTGATGACCAGCGGATACCCTTCTGACGCGACTGAGAACTCCGTGCAGGCCAACATTGTCGCGGCCAAATACGCCACTACATCCTTGACAAGCGGAACCGCCCTCAGCGTCGGATCATCCGTCACCCTCAAAGTCACCACCTCCGGCTACACAGACCGCGTCCTCGCACACAGTTCCTCCAACGTCAACACCCAAGTGATCTCCAGCTCCAGCTCCAGCGCGCTCAAGAAGTCAGCGAGCTGGACCGTGCGCACTGGCCTCGCCAACAGCGGCTGTGTATCTTTCGAGTCCAACGATACTCCTGGTAGTTACATTCGACACTCTGGCTTCCAGCTGTACGTCAACAAGGGTGACGGAAGCAAGATCTTCAATGAGGATGCTACTTTCTGCCCCCAGAAGGGTATCAGTGGTTCAGGAAGTTCGTTCCGATCATGGAGCTATCCGACCAGGTACATTCGACACTACAACAACGTTGGTTATGCTGCTTCAAATGGTGGTGTTCATGACTTTGATGCTGCCAACAGCTTTGTCAATGATGTTAGCTTTGTTGTTGCCACTGGATTTGCTTAGATGGATTTTCGGATTATGAAGGGTTTGAAGTGGAAATCACAGAGCAACTAGTTGAAAAATACGAGGGGGTTAATATAGTTTCAGTTATCATCAATTGATCCTTAATTTACCCAGAAATACAAAGCATGCTCATGGGCGATGAATACAGCCTATGGTCTTCACTTTGACTCCTCAAGTTCCTTCTTCTCACTATCTCCCAAAAGACCCAGTGCCTCCCGACGCGTAGGCGCCGATGCGTCAAAGTACGGCTTCTCAGCCAAAGAAGTCACTCGAGTGCCATGTCTCGGTTCCCTTCCACTGTAGTCCCAGCTTGCATTATGAATAGTGATACTAAAAGCCGTCAGCACTTCGCATCTTGATGAACTTTCTGAAGCTTACCGGTTGTCCCAAAGGGCAGATGTTCTTGGTGTCCATTTGAATCGGACTTGAATGTCAACGTTCTGCTCATAAACATCATAAAGATAATTAAGAATGACATCACTCTCCGCCCGATCAAGACCAACAATCCTATCCGTCATCGCACGGTTCACCCAGAGCGCTTTCCAGCCCGTGGCAGGATGAACACGAACAATAGGATGAATGCGTTCAATGTACTTTGGACCTTGCTCGGGATGGTCACGGTCAAGGTAGGGATGAGCGGAGCGGTACACAGCCTCCCGACCATCGATAATCCTGCGGAACTCTGGGGAGAGCTTCTCATATGCAGCGTAGCCAGATGCCCATAGGGTATCGCCACCAATAGATGGGATAGTATCGTTGTGGAGATGTGTGATACCTGCTGGCTGCTTCTCATGGACGAGATCTGTGTGCCAGCGCGATGCACCGCCGGGTTGACGGAAACTAGCTGGGCGCTCTTGAGCCATGAGATCGGGCCAGAGGACGCTTACACCTGGGACGCCAGGGACATGAGGCACTTGAGGCTATGTCGCGTGAGAATTTGCCATGACGAGGTTTAGTGCATCACTTACATGAATCTCAACCTCACCGTACCACTCCCCAAGCTCCTTCTGCTGCTGCGGCGAAAGATCCTGATCTCTGAAAAACACAACACTTCGCTCCGCAATAAGCAGCGCAAGTTCATCGCGCTGCTGATTAGTAAGATCCTTCAACTGCAGGCCTTCAATCTCAGTTCCGATGTAAGCAGTAAGGTCAGTAACCTTTGTCGCAGCGGACAGAAGGCTCTTCTTTGACTTGTCAGCTCGAGCACCAGCGTCGATATGATCGCGAGGCTTGTCCCGAATCTTGTAGACATCATCGAGATACAAAGGGCGAGAAGGGCGGTAGGGATAGCCTTTGGAGAGGTCTATTCCAGACTTCTCAAGACGCTGTTTGGCTGCGTCGGGGATCTTGAGGGTGTCTTTGATGGGTTCGGCGACATCCTTGATGCTGGGGTCAATCGGGGCTGGGACCATTTTGTGTTAATTGGGCTTAGGATTCTTATGTGATGGTTCAATTTTGGAACTGGTAATATTCATTCTCTGGAATTATAGGAGCGTGCAGCATCTTGATATACAACCATCATCCCCTCACTATCGTTGCAGTGACCCCAACTCGGCCAGTCACGCCATGATGGCACACAATGACCAAGACTTACTGCGACAGACCCCATTGGCCAGCATTCGACATGCGATATGCAAACTGATTGCAACATAAATAACTATCCAATATATTTCGTCAAAGATCGCGCAATCGAAAGATCTTGGCTCAAAGCGGAAATAACAGCACCTCGTTTGCCAGTTGATGGTGTCGTGTAATGGAGGATTTGTAAGACTCGGACGAGGTGTCAACCCCTCACTTCGTTGTTCTGCTGACGAATAAAGATTAGAGTCGCCATTTGTCCGCTCGTAATAGCCGAAAAGAGACGTGTTGGACAGGTACTTGCTCCTTGATCCTTCTGTTGGTTGGACTAGTCTCTTCGAGTATGGTCGCCCGCCACATAGAGGCAGATAATCGGATACACTGTTTATAAGTGAAATAGACATCTACATTAGACATATACTCTATACTTAGAACTCCTACAGCTTCGCCCGAGGAACAGCAGCAAGCTCTTGACTCTCACTACTCCTCCAAACAGCCGCAGCCTTGGGCTTACTATCCTTCCATTGCCACTTCGCCTGGCTTTGCTTCTCCTCCACAAGCAACTTATGCACAAACTCTCCAAAGATGGGCAACATCTTGAACCCATGTCCACTATCACCACTCAGCACCGCCAAAGTCGCATTCGTACCAGGAACGTAGTCAATAATAAAGTCCGAATCATCCGTGTCAGCGAACCAGCACAAATGCTGATCAATCAGAGGTCTGTCTGCCAATTGGGGGAAGACCTCTTTAAGAAGAAGACGGATGTGCGTTTCGTCCTCGAGAGGCATAAATTGTGAATCTGCGAGGTCGGGGAAGGGAATAGAGAGACCGTCTTTGGAGAAGGCATAGTTTGTGAATGCACCGCCCATGTGGCAGAACTTGAGTTTCTTGGTTTTCAGGTCGGGTTCAAAGAAGAAGGCGAGGTCGCGCACGTTGGTGACAGGAATGCCCTTGAGTTCAGCCGCTTCTTTGTCTGTGAGTTGAATATGTGCGACACCCCATGCTCGACCGGTCATTTGCTTTCCAATGCGTGGAAGAATGTTGGCCGCGTCGGCACCTAGAGCGACGATGGTCTTGTCTGCTGAGTGGATGGTGCCGCCACGTGTCCTGGCACCTATACACTTTGTTCCCTCGCGACTTGACGCGTACAACAATGACTCAACTTCGCCATCTTTCGTTCCAAGATGGAATTTCACACCGAGCTTGACGCACTGCTCGTACACGGCTCTCAAAGCATTAGCTGAGTGGCCGTAACCAGCAAGCTTGTTGTGATACCCGGTGAAGCCGGTAAGAGGGCCGCTGAACTTGGGAACGAGCTTCTTGATCTCCTTGCTACTGTTCACACGGACGGTTTGGCCATTGAACGCGGGATTCTTCTGGAGTGATTGGAAGTAGCTCTCCACTGCACCCTTTGTGTTCTGTGCGGCCTTGCCGGATGTGACGTTGAGAAAGCCGGTCTGGTGATAATGAGGAGAATAGAGAGGATCGGATTGCCATTTTCGGATTGCGTCCTATAAGTTATTGTTGAGTCAGAAATTCTTATCCGTGGGTTAAGTCTGTGCGGCTTACGAGAGCTAATTGAGTGTAAAAGTCATCGGCGTATTCGGCGCGAATAACCTTGTTCAGATCATAGGCAGCCGAGAAGCGACTCGGTACGTCGACATCTTTCTCGAGAATTGTGATGTTCTTGTAACCCTTTTGAGCGAGTTCAAAAGCCGTCGCCAGACCGAAGCAACCGCCTCCAAGAATGAGGATCGATTGATTTGTGTTTTCTGTTGACATTTTGAAGGTTTGCTGGCGGGGATGAGGTGGCCTGCTATGCCGGTGAAAGGTCAGCGACTATAAAGCCTAGACTCGAATACAGAAGTAGTTATGATCATGAAATAGAGTAGAAAACAAGGATGAGATGGACGACGGGTAAGACTGCATTTAAAAACATCCAAGCCATCAATTGTTCTGGAAGAAAGGGCCAGTATACCCGCATCGGGTTGTCATCCGATATCGCCAAAGAAACATCACGGCATCATCTGGTTGGATAAGATAACGAATTTTGGAGACGGGCTCCTCACGGGGACCGCAGAATTCGTTAGCGTAGCCGCCGCAAAGATACACCGGCCGCCACCAAAAGATAACTCAACCTCCACTCTCTTCCCCGCTTCATCGGTGTCTACCCCGGATTATGGGCATCATGTGGTTGGTCTTGACACGGCATTGAGATGCTACACCGGTAGAGAGAGTGTCATAACGATTGGGTTTATTGGTGGCCTCAAAGATATATGCTGTAACTGGTGAGGAACAGCCTAATGCTGAGGGCTGAGGCGTTATCTTTCGCTAATTACTACACGTTGACCGTTCATTTCACCGCATGTAATGTAGGTTCGAAACAGACGGAGCTTACGCATTCGGAAATTCTGTGATTGCCTGCGGTTTCGGTGCCGAGAGCCGGTCAGGAGCCAAAGCTGGAACCCGGCCCAGCATCACGGAAGCCATCCCGAGCAGTCGCCGCTCGGCCCCACCAGAACATGATGCCTTCATACCTCAATCGTACCATACTAATCGCCAGCGCCCGAACTTTGTTCTAATTATTTACACGATTACTTGAAACCGCGAGTCTCATCTTTCGATCAATGTCCAGAACGAGGTCTTCATCTCGGACCTCGCCTATGCAATTGCTTGCACCCGGATGGTGAACCAAACTCATGCTGTGACAATGCCATACCTCAGCAACCCCAACGAAGCACCAAGTAAAATCGCCAACGGCGGTGCAACACCAAAATACCGTCCTCCCACAAAAGCCGTTGCAGTGACAACAACCCACCAAGGATCATCAGCAAGACTCTTGCCAGACTGGAAGCCCTGATCTATGTAACCAACCTGCCAAATCCTATAGACAGCCGTGTAGATCAACCCAACAGCACCGGCATTGATGCCTCGCACCGCAGACTTGACCCAACGGCGACTTCTCAGAACTCCCCAGACGCCCATCGTTCCATGTACCAAAACCATGCCGGGGACAAAGATACCGAGGTAAGCAATCAGCGCCCCCGCAATGGCAGGATATCCATTATTCGCAGCAGTAAGACCACCAAGGAACACGGCAAAGTTGAAGTTTGGTCCTGGGAAGGATTGGGCTATCGCTAGACCAATGAGAAAGTCACGCGGTGTAACCCAACCCTCAGCGACGACGTATTCACGAAGTAGGGGAATGACCACAGGCCCGCCTCCAAAGATGATGGTACCGGCGAGGTACAAGTTTGCGAAGAGCTTGTAGAGGAGTGGTGCATCCTTCAATGTGGCTCGCAGGGCGATGACGACAACGAAGCTGGCCAGGAACACTGCGATGATTGCAGTGCCGGATCTCCACGAGAAGTTGAGGCGATATCCCTGCGGCACAACCCTTGGTTCGTCATCCCTCTGCTCGGTAGATTCCTGTTCGCGAAGAGCGATCGTCGAACTATTGGCGTTGTCTGTTCCATTCTCAGCGCCCTGGATGTTCTCATTGCCAGTCGGGCCACCTCTTCTCATCCGGAGAATGGTCGTCTTGACAGCTCGGACCGGACGGTGCAGCCAGCGGTAGTCGAAAATTACAATGCAGCATCCGCCCGCAACAATGAGCACAGGGAAGTACCAGAGAGCGTTGTACAACATCCCAGCAGCAGCAGTGATGGACAAGACCAGTCTCGTAGGCTGATCAGTAATTGCTTTGTCTGAAAGCTCAACTGCTGCTAGAGCGATGATTCCGACTGTTGCGGCGTTGAGGCCTGACAGGAGGGCGTACACAGCGCGGGGTAGAGTGTCGCCGATGTTGGAGACGCCAATCGAGAGGCCAAACATGCCAAAGCAGCCGGGTAAGCTGTTGATGAGCGATTAGTTTTAGTTACAGGTCCTGTGACTTAAGCCGCGATTTTACCTCCAGATAAGAAACGCAAGGATAGCTTCGAATACTCCTCCGTGGATCAGATTGATGCAGTACAGCATCTTGGTGCTTGCTGGACCGGAAAGGGCCTGAGAGACGCTGAACAGCTCCTGGAACTAAGCGCGTTTGTCAGTCTTTTGTTCGATTTGCAGTGCGATGGAATCTTACAATTTGCTCATCGATCCATTGCAATTTGGTTACAAACTTGTCATGAAACTTTGCTCGTTAGTAAACGCAGTGAACGCGATGGTGAGTGTTTTCTCACAATCTTGAAGTGGACGGGCGGTCCGCCGAATGCGGTGAAGCCGAGATGCCAATTGACCTTGAGCGTCTGCAGCCCACGATCAGCAGCCCTTCGTACCGCGTTTTCCCAGCCGCCGACGACCATTTTGAACCCTTCAAACTATGAATACTCAATTGATGTCTTTGGAGGATGCAAGAAGATAAGTGACTCACATAATGAAGAATTAAGCTTCACTTTAACTCCTGGCGGTCACGTCATTGGATCTAAACCTCTTTCAACGCTTGGCCGCGATTGACCAATTATCGTGCGGGTGTGCCAGATACCTGTTCTCTCACTGTGCTAATAATTGGCCTCGTATTCTTGAGCCATTGTCAATAAATGGATTTTCTTTGCTAATGTGAGCTTTCTTGGCGATGATCAGCCAATGCTAATCAACTAATTCGCCACGTGGCGACTACGCTGGGCAGTATTACACAATAATTGTACCGACGGCGCTGATGGCATAGGTAGTAAATATGTCCAGTAGTACTATAATATTCAAGAAACTATTTACCACCTCACCTCTATCACCAATAGTTAGTCAACAGCCAGGGTTGTTGTACTGCCCAGTGCCTAAACATATTATGCCAAGATCCACTTCTAAATCAGCCGAAACCTCTCTATTGGGACCCCCCTGCTCCTCAACGAGTCCTCCGACATCCGAGGATCATAAGCAGTCTCGTAAGTGCGGCTGGACTCTGGGTCTGGATCCTTGTATATCCATAACGGTCGTTCATGTCCGTTCTCGTTCCTACTCACTTCAGTGAAACCCTCGCTCAAGGGAACATCATCAAGCCTCGGATCTGTCCATCGATCAGAACGCCCGTCTTTGAAAAAGCGAAGCATCATTAGATTAGAGTCCCATACGTAGCCCCAGCCGTGAAAGTCGCCATTCAGCAGTGCTTCACTATTGGCGAAGTCGGGGTGATAGCAAGGCCCCACGACTTGAAAATACCCAGGCGTCTCTTGCGGTCGTAGCACAATGGGGTTGCGCAAACCAAGGAGCACTGCTACTATATCACCGCTGCGACTCGCTGCTGGGACGCGAGCGAAACTACCGCTGCTGGTTCTGCAATAGCCGATCGCTGGCCCGCTGGTGTTGATGGAGCGTAGATACGCAGAATCACGTTCCTGCCGGGGTACTTTTGGATCATCGATATCGATAATACCGCTCATCCAGTCTCTTATTCTTCTTCGCCACTCTTGCAAGGACTTCCGGGTTTTTTTGACAGAAGGATCAAATCTCCCCTGGTGAAAATCCCACAAGCTCCCGAAATTGATCATCATGATAAGCTTGTCAAGGCATTTGCCTTCAAGAACGAGACCGTGCCCCGTGAGATACTGAATCATGCCAAGGAAGATCCCGAGATGCTCTTTTAGTGGCGTTAAAGAGTTACACCTCGGCAGGACAAATGGATCGCAGGATAGTTTGTCGCATGATACCCCTTGAACCTCCAGGACATCATCTTCCACCAACCGGGCTGAAGTACGAGACCTCGCTGCTGAGTCACAGCCGATATGAAGACCTGCAAGTGGTCTGTTCATATCTGCCACCCAGCTTGGCCGCGTGTCCATGTTGCAAAAATTCAAGAACATCAGTAGCTTGTGTCGGTAGACTAGATCCAAACAGATCAAAGTAAAAACCTCCTTGGCAGACTTGGTATAATCCACCACCATCCTTTCGGCCGCAGCAGGGTTGAGTAACCCCCGAAGAGCAAAGACTTTATCGCGAAAGTCAGAACACTGATAATCCGTTGTTAGATAGAAAACAGCCATGCAACTATCGCAATTCTTGGTCAACGGTGACTCGCAAGCTGCCGCCTTGAGAAAGAATCTCTCCCCGTTCTTCACAAATCTGTCGAGATCAACAAAATACTCATAACAATGATCCAAATAGTACATGTAAGTTACCAAATACTTCAACTTAGCCCAGGATATCTCCCTGTCACCCAATCTGACTAAAGATGTTTCTTGATTGGCTAGGACAGTCTCCTGATAAGCCCAGAGGCGCTGATGCCAGTCAAGAGCTAGGAAGCTCTCTAAAGCGCGGGATTGTTCTCTGTTCAACCGCAAAGGGTCAGGATCGGATATTACGGAAGACCCTTGTGTTATGGAGGTGTAGAAAGTGAAGACGCTAGTGTCGCGCACATCGTCGTAGTGGCTAGGCTTGACATGCGCTTCCACCTGCTGAAGTGTGTCCATGAAGAAGGTGCTCCAGGATGTCGCTGGCCCGAGCCATATAACGACCCTCAGGGCAAAGGTGTATACAAAGTGCATGCGTTGAACCTGAGACGAGCGTTCATCGAGGTCTTTTTGGTTGATGCAGATAGAGTCGCACCAGAGTATTCGTTTCTGAGACGGGTATCGAAGAGAACGCAGCGCTGCAGCCAGATTCGGCCCGATACCAATATTTCCAGACTCCAAGCTTCCAGTTGGTTGCGCTTCCTCAATAGTGTGTCTCGTCACAATTGTAATGAGTTCCAACTGAGATTGGTCACCCCAACAGTAGGACAGTGCTTCGAACTCTGGGACTTCAGAGTCTTCAGGTGATAGCCTTTTATGCACCAGAGTGCCAGAGAGAGGGTCTTCTGGTGAACCTGGGCTCAGCTCAAGAATACGAAGTTCTTGGGGACGTAAAGGCTGGTACGCAAAGGGAGCCATGGTACCTTTTTGTTGCTGTGCTTGGTGGACATGAAATGTGTCGAGCTGTTCGTATAGCTAGGCTGCTATTTCCTGCTCAGTCGTTAAATTATTTGTCGAAGCGAGGCGCCTCAATGAACATTGATCAAAAAGAACTGAAGGACGTGGAGAATGCCGAAATATGAAATGTCCAGTCACTACATGAGCGGGGAGCTGTCAGCCTAACAGGGCTGTGCATGCACAGTGCCACCGTGTTATGCACAATTCATCCATTGTGCGCAATTGCGCACTGAGATCTTCAGTGATTGACTACGTGGTGGAGAGCATACATGCAGGACAAAAATAATCAGACTGATTCACGAACTGCGATAGATCTCAAGTAAGTGTAAATGATACAACAAAGCACAGCATAAACAGTCAAATGAAAATGTAAGACAGTAGATTGGAAAGACCGTACTAAGCTCTACCCATTTTTGTGTCATCTAGCTCGAGGCAACCAAGACCTAGAAAGCGATCCATCACCAGTCTCTTCGCTGGTGTTAGTTTTCAACTAGAGTCTATATATTTTATTATAATATTAAGTAATTTCGAGCTACATTGAGCAACCCAATAGACACCCTTCTAAGTAAACCTACTTCGTTAAAGACTTGTTCATACTCTTCATCATCGATCTAAGTTTCGAGTCCCTTTTGATGAATTTGGGCCGGTTTAACATTTTCTTTCTGTTCAAGAGAGGTTCTGCTCACCCGAGAGATCAGTAGATGTTTACTTCTATCAAAACTTGTGTGTGGAGACTACAGTCATCTATGTCTCAAAAACATACCTTCCAAAGACACAGCATCGACAAGACTTGCTACCTTTCGATTGAGCCGTGCATAGGGACTGCGTCTTTTCTGAGCATAGTTGTCGATGACCGCTACGACTTGGATGCCAGCCAATGTTACACCAACAGCTGCAATGGCTATTTCGGCAGCCATGGCTAAAACTGCGGACTGAAGAAGTTGAATGGAAATGAGATTAAATGACTTGAGGTGGAACGATGGGCGAAAAGCTTGAGATCTCGATCAGGTTAAAATTGAAAGGTTTGAACGAGTTCCACAGAAAACAAGAACTGGGGAGAGACTGAGACCCTGAAGGTCCAGGCACCAGAAATACGAATGGAGTCAATGGTTACACAATGATATCATACTCCTGGTAGGTGGATGAGACCGTCCAGTCACGCTTGCCCACCGATCGTTATGAGACATTACTAAACGGTGAGGCTTAACACTGCCCCAAAACTTGAGATCCTATTGATTTCTAAGAACTTACGGTGGTGGCGTAAAGTAGCCAGCTGAAACAGAGGTCCTTGTACTACCTGTAGGTAGGCCTTAGGCTGATTCATAGCAGGAAAACGCCTCTGGCAACTTGTTTTCCTAATGGTAAAGTAATGTAAAATGAAAGATCGGGGATTCATTTTGCGCAATAGGACCAATCTCATAAAAAGACGTGGCTATCAGCTGCAGCGGCTGCATGGATCGTGATCTGAGAATAATAATCGCCTGGAATTTTGGATGGCTTACACAAAGTTTCAGTTTTTACAAAATTGAAGCCGATCAAGACAACAGTAATCACTGCCATTCTGTTTGTAGGTTACCAGAGACACTCTGAAACAGCATAGCAAATCAATACATATGCAATTACAGCTACCATGCAACCAAGATTTGATGTACCGCGTCTTTGCGCTGACGTCGTGTGCACACCAACAACGTCAAGTTGAAAGAGAAAAGAGTTAAATTGTAACTGAGCTCAGTATATAAGAAAGTCATGAAGTAAGTAGAGGAAAAAGACCGTACCCAGTACTAAGCCAACCCCATTTTGTGTCATCTAGCTAGACGCAACCAAGACCTCAGGCTCGCCGTTAGTGTAGCTAACGCAGACCTGTCCATTACCATCAGAAGTAACAGTGCCACTTCCAAACACCTTGTCCCAAGTCTTGTTGTTCTTTCCAGTGTTGAAGCAGTACTGCCCTGAGTAACCCTGGCCACGGTTCAAGGTAAGAACAATAAGATCACCATCAGCACGACTCCATGCATAAGCGCTGTTCTGCGAGTAAAGATGCTTGTGATCGTTTCCACCAAGACCACCGACCGCCGAGCGAGCCTTGGAAAGACGTGAGATGTGCTGGTAAAGATCCGCATTGGTGTTGAAGCTGCTTCTCCAGAGATCCTCGCGATTAGCGGGGTCATTGCCGCCAGCGTAGCCTTGCTCTGTTCCGTAGTAGACGATGGGAATTCCGCGAGCGAGGATGACGTATGCGAGAGCGTTCTTAAGGAGAGCTTTGTCGTTCTTCTGGCTCAACCAACGGGGGTTATCATGGTTGTCGATGAAAGTGCCGAGGATAGTGGGATCAGGGAATTTGTTGCTAATCTCATCGTGCATGGCGACAACATCTGAGGGATCGCCCTTTTGTTGATAGAACCGGTTCATGGGGTAATACATAGCATAGTTCAAAAGACCAGGCATGACCTGTGCATAACCAGCAAGGTAATCAGGCCCTCCATCCCAAACTTCACCGATGGCGTAAACACCAGCTGCGTCTTGGAAACCAGGCCAGAACGGCTTTTCGACATGTTTGACCGTATCGATGCGGATACCGTCGAAGCTGTACTCGGAGACAAGCCACTTTATCCAGTCGTAGAGGACCTTCTTGACGGCTTCGTTGCCGGTGTTGAGGTCGGGAAGACCGGCGATTTCGCACTGCTCAATGCTGTTCTGGTTGCTGTAGTCGATGTCGCAGGGGGTGTGGTATGAGCTTTGCTCGTTGAGGGGGGAGGGTTTGTGGTCTGAGATGCCTTTGCCCATGTGGTTTGCAACGACGTCGCACATGACGTACATGTTCTGGAACAGTCAGCACGGGATCGCGAAGACGGACCAACAAGGCGAACAGCATGGGAAGGAAAACTCGGCTTACCTTGTCATGAGCAGATTTGACAAGACTCTTCAAGTCATCTGCAGTACCATACTTGGAGTTGACCGCGTACAGATCCTTAGCCCAGTATCCATGATATCCTCCATCAGTATCTATCGCCCTGTCAGTCACATTCTCTCACACATTTTCGCAACACTTACTGTCAACAACAGGAGTAATCCAAATAGCATCAAATCCCATGCCCTTGATATAATCAAGCTTCGACTCCAAACCCTTGAAGGTTCCACCACAGTAATTTCCGAGGTTTCCGCATGCACTACCGCCATTATCATCAGCGCTGCGCGCAACACGATCCGTAAGTGCGAAATAAATGTTTCGCGACTTCCAAGCGTTTGCATCCGCTGCGCGAGCAAGCGGGCTGATGCTAGCGACGATGGTCGCAAGAAGAGAGAACTTCATGGCGAACGTTGAATGAGAGAGATGTTTGAGCGTGCTGATGAAGTTAAGACGGGACGGGACGAAGCCCTTTTATCATAAAATTGAAGGTGTTCAAGACAAGACGAATAGTATGTTTCGGATGAGAAGGATTTAATTACAGTGTTAGAGCTTTGTTCAGCTATAGCACCAAGGACCGAAGGATTCGTTAACAGTGGGTTAACAGCAGACCAGAAGCCGCAAAAACCTCCGGAGCTGACTTCTCGCGTGTGATTGGGTGCGTCTGCGGGGTCATGTCATTAAACGTTATAGCGCACGAGCGTTTGAAGTTGAGACGGTAGCTCCAATGATGATCTTCGTGACAGGGGTACACCAGATGACCTCTTGAACTTGGTATCGGCCCGAAACTCGATCGTCTTGTCACGTTGACAGGCGGAGTTTCCGCGTGTTCCCTGCGCATATCATGCACTACGTTCGTCGTCTGCATGGGTATTTCGTCATTTATTAATGTTTCAAATGGCTCACCTCCCTATTCCATCACGGAGCTTTTTCAGCGTCGCACGGACTAGGACCAACCAGGTAACAGTTCCTGTTGTTCGTTTGGAACAACGTCTTGATAGCCTTCAGCACTTTTACCGTTTTAGCATTATATCCCGTTTATTCGGGCCGCCCCCGCAAGTGTGAGTGTCTAGCATACATCCTCGGCTCTCAACCCCGGATTTCTGCACGTGTAGTATCCCTCTTTGAGCCTATGATTTCTTTGCCCTACCGGCAGTTTTCGGTCCTACTCACTCAGCCAAGAGTGTTTCTCCGTGGTGGAAATAATCTCGACTTCTCCTTTCGTATCTTACCCTATCGTTGGGATGGGCGTTGCGTGTGGACATTTCAGCTGGTGATTGCTTCATCACCGCCGGTGAAGAGCCGAGCTTTGGATGAACTGATATCAGATGTTGATTTTAGTCATTGCATGAGTATCGTGAAAACTCTTTTCTGTAGGTGTTTGGTCCATTTATGGTGTTTATGCTGTCGATCGCTATGCTCGATTGCCGAGGTTACCTCCCAATCCCAACACTACGGCCGTGCGACGTAGCAATGCAGCTCATGCTTGCTGCAAGCGAGCTTGTTAACTCCTTCTGTAAAGCATGAATAGCGGTGTATTCTGACCGACTGAATACAAGATTGAGTCTATTATCGGCTGAGGCCATCCTTGAATATCCGCTGGCCCGATGAAGATGCGAAGGCTCAATTATGAGTTCGGTGGTATTCAAATTATTGCTGGCCATTGCCGACATCAGAATAATACGAGGTCCTTTCCTGTTTGCTTGGCAAATAAGTCCCATCTGATATCACCACCATTCTTCCAATAATCCCTCAAGAACTCGAGGACATTGTCATAGCTGCCCAATCCACGTGCAGTCATGCTCTCCATCGTTTCTACAACTATGGCGCGTTCAGCATGAGTCGTTGAGTCGCAGCCTGCTGCAAGAAGGGGCCACAAGAGTTGAGCGTGAACAGGGGACTGCTTGTCAATGTTCTGTAATGAGTTGATGATCGATTTTACTGCCGTTTGAACTTTGGGATTGTCCTTGGGTAGTTCGTCAACTCGTCTGTAAAGACATAGTAGTGTTGCATCAGTGAACAGTCTGTGGCTGGTTTCTAGCTCTGTCCGGAGCACCACATCTGTTACGGTTGAAGCGGTCTTTTCCCGAAGCTCGATCAATCGAAGTTCTAGTTTGTGAGAATATGCGCTGCGTACTAAATCACCTCCATCCAATTGGCCACTTGCATTAACATTCATGCAACGTGGCTCAGATAGCTCGCAAACCATATTGAGAGCAGTTACTAGCTCTCGAGAAAAGCCGGAAGTGAGGTCAATGCGGCCCAAGTCAGGCATACACGTCAAAAGGTAGTCCCAGTCTATGAACCCTTTCGTCTGCCGCGAGGGTAAGGGCAGACCTGACAGTCTGTTCATCAGAAGCATGTGAACGAGCCACTTGAGACTCAACCACCATAAAGGATCCAAACTATACTTCGACTTGTCACGATGAACAATATGAAGAGCCCCGTTGAGGTGCTTCCGAAAGGTCGTAGTGTCCCCCGCGCAGACACACGTCGTAGCCAGCATCAACGTCGTCGGCAGTATAGTCACTCCAAAGTTGCCAAATCCCGGTGTAGTAATTGCTTCTCGGAGGTTTCCCAGACACTCTACCGTCGCTGATATTGCTGCACTTTTCGATTCTGGATTTCGCGCCATTCTGAAGAGTTGGCTGCTGCTGGCGGCGATCATTGCCCCCATTATACAGGGGCTGAGATCAGCGGCCGGCAGAATCAAGCTTAGAGCCATGTCTGGTTGTAGCGGCCAGTATACTGTTGCTGTATGGGCCACAAAGTGCTGGAAGTAGATCCGCCGAGGATCAGACCGGAGTGGAGGGCTGGATGGAAGGGAGAGGGAGATGCTGAGCCTTGGTGGGCTCACTGCGGGAAAGGAAAAGAGGAAGTCAGAAGAATCATCTAGCACTAATGGTGAGAGAAAGTTGTTCCCAAAAGTATCGGAGGTATCGGTATAAGAAATGAGTTGGTTGTAGGTGGCAACTGAGCTTGGAGCCAGAGACACTTGTTGTTCACGAGCCGGCTTATCCGTTGAAGATGGTTGTCTCGTGACCTGTGAAAGTGTGACTTAGTGAGTCTGTGTTCAATTGCATCATCTCAGTTGAATGAACCATACCTGAGCATTATTAGCTGGCTTCCGTTTGGCCACTCTGAAGCTCTTGACGCTCAACTCATACGAGCATAGGTGAGGGTATTTGTAGCATCGTGAACATGACGGCCTCTTCTCGTCACACTTGTTCAATGTCAATAAATATAAACAATGTGATATGACAGCTAGCATACCTTTGCCTTCTTCCTCTTGCATTCGGTGCATCCTGCACGTCGTCTTTGGGACGGCTCCATTGCGTCATATACTTAGTATGTGAGACGAAATAGAAAGAGTAATGAGAATTTTGTTGGGGATGTAAGTCAGAGCTATGTTTGGAATAATAGAATGAGATTCTTGACGAGTTCTCATCATGACGATGAGAATTGATGTGACACAAAATGAGAGAAGTGAATGTGAATGGACCCCGCAAATGGTCAAGCAGACAGGGTTGAAAATTCGGCAGAAGCTCAGCAGCCAATCACGATCCATCTTGGCCCCCTTGCCGGGACGCGATCAATCTTTGGCGCCGGCATCAAACACGCGACTAAACCCGTCAAAAACATGTCTTATCTCGTCAATTGAGGACACTCACCAATTCAAGCTCCACTATGCTTCGTAACCCCTTAAATATAAGTTCAACGTCATGTTAAACACGTCAAAATGCCAACCAACCCAGAGATCTTCGCCATCGGCCAAGAGGCCCTTAGACAGTGGAGTCTCAACAAACTCTACGTCTACCGCACACGCCTCATCCCAGCCAGAACCATCAGTAGAAAGTACGGTTCAAAATTATGGTTCAAACTTGATCACCAACAGTTCACTGGCTCTTACCACTTCCGAGGTGCCGTAGCAAGAATGAAGGACAATCCTACCAAAAAGCCCTTCGTCACAGCGTCGACGGGGAATCATGCTATGGGTGCTGCTCTCGCGGCGCATGCACTTGGGACAAAAGTCACTATCGTCATGCCAATGGTTGTTGAGAAACATCTACTTGAGAAGGTGATGCAGTACGGTCCTGAGATTGTGCGATATGGACATGATCTCAACGAAGCGAGGGCGTATGCAAAAGACCTTGCTGAAAGATCAGGCCATATATACTTCTCACCCTATGATGATATGATGGTCCTCGCCGGTCTAGGCACCGTCTGCGTCGAGGTCCTCCAACAATTCGAAGCCTACGGCAAGGGTATCCACAATATCTTCGCGCCCATAAGTGACATTGCACTCATAAGCGCCATAGGCTGCTTCGCCACAGATGCAAAAAGGCAAGCTGGCGATTTACGACCCAAAGTCAAAGTATGGGGCGTCACAGCGCTAAACTCAATGACACTCGCTGCCTCACTATCTGCTGGATTTCCTATCGAGACGGAAACTTCACCTACCATTGCTGCGTGCGAAGAAGATAATGATGTTGTACGGGATGGGATTGACTTTCGGTCGGCGAGAGCGACGGTTAATCATGTTGTTACGTGTACTGAGGCGGAGATCTTGGTGGCCTTGAGACAGCTTCATTTGCAGGAGAAGCAGTATGTTGATGGGTTTTCGGCGTTGGCGCTTGCTGGGTTTCATAAAGTTGCTGATAGGGTGAAACATGAGATGAATACTGTTATCTTGTGCAGTGGGAACTACGATAGGAATAAGATGGCGAAGCTGGTTTATGGGACCTGATATTTTGCGGTTATGCATAGAAACAAGCTTGTACTTGAGATCGCCAAGCTGGTTCCTTCTGTTGATTTTGCTTGTGTCAGTGGCTGTGCTATATATCAACGCTTTTTGCCAGTTCCTTCCATTCACGGCAAATCTCCAGCGTTTCCTCACACTTGGTCTTGACTCTCGACCAGCTATCCGAGCCCAATGGTACCCTCAAAGGCACATTCTTGCCCTCTGCAAAGCCGGTCCCTCTAACTAGCTCAATCATCCTAGCAACAGCCTTCTCAGGATCCCCGGGCGAATTCTCCGTCAAAGTCGCCTCAGCCTGTCGAACCGCCTCATTGAACTGAGCATACTCCGGAACACGAGCCTCTACGTGCTGGATCTTGTTGAAGACTGGAGTGCGGCAGTATCCTGGCTCGACAATGAGAACTTTCAGGCCTGGGGCGAAGATAGCGAGTTCTTTGGATAGACACTCGACAGCGCCTAGAGTTGTCAGTAAGTAAGAGCTTAAGATATGAAAGATTGACCACGACTTACCTTCTAGAGCAAATTTGCTGGCGCAGTATCCAGATGCACTGGGATCCGCGTGCCATCCAGCTTGAGATCCGACGAATAGCAAGGTTCCAGAGCCCTTCTTCCTCAAGTACGGCAAGACGGCGCGAGTGATGTTCATAGGTCCGTGAAAGTTGACCTGGAAAGATTTGTCCATATCCTCCTGACTTCTGTCATCAGCCATAATCTTTAGAATCCACAGCCCATGTCACTCACGTCAGCTCTTCTACTGCCCCACTGAGGATGTACCCCGCGTTGTTGACGACAACATCAATTCCCTCATAGATCCCCCAAGCCTCGTCGATCTTGGACTTGATGATCTCGGGAGAGGATGAAACATCGAGGTCTAGAATAGCTGCACCAGTTCCTTTGAGGTGTGCCAGCTTTGTATCGGCGTTGCGGCCAGTGGCTATGACGTTATCGCCTGCAAATCGAAGTTGGCGAACGAGGGCTTCGCCGAACCCGCTGGAGCAGCCGGTGATGAACCAAGTTAACCCCATGATGTTAAAAGTGGATATCTTTGCACCTCCAAAAGATTGCAGAGCAGTCTGATGATAAGAAGCGTAAGGATCATGTTTTATACTTGCGGTGAGAACCAGGTTCGGGATCCTCCGTGGATTGTGTCAGCATCAGTGGGACCAGGCTGACAGCTAACGTTAGTTGATCATGGCTATCTTTGCTTGAAAAAGACCTCTAGCTCAAAAACAATCCGATTTCTGATTAGGATCTGTAATTTCATGACGCAGAAAGTGACCCCACTATGCTCAGGTGATACTACCATACAAGAGCCAAGAAGCAGTTATCCGCCATTCTTGTGCCTCCCATTTGCTATTCGTCTCCGTAAGGCAAATCTATGGCATCACCACGGGTTTATACCTTGAACTCCAATGACCTTCCCAACATCTTCATCCTTCTCACCCTTAACGACACGCGCAATTCTCTCCCCTCCTTCAGCCGGCTCAGCTGCTCCTCGCTGCTTGAGAGACTCCGCATCACTCGTAAAGTTCGTCGCACACAACCCCGGATCAACCCCAAACACCAAGAAACCCTCTGATTTAAACCGAATGTTATACATCGCCATGAGCATGTTCAGCCCAGCTTTACTAGTCCGGTATTCCATCGCACCAGCGCTATGAAGCGGTGATTCAGGGTTGGACGTATGAGTGATAGACCCGGTGCTTGAAGTGACAAACACGAGACGAGGAGGTTTATGCTCTGACTTGCGAAGAAGAGGGAGAAACGCTTCTGTCACGCTAAGTGCACCAACGAGGTTCGTCTCAAGAACACTGCGAAAAGCTTCGCGTGTAGGAGGACTAACCATAGAGATGATACCAGCGTTATTAACCAGAATATCCAGCCTGCCCCATTCAGAAGCTAGAGTTTGAGCAGCGGCATCGACGGAGTTGTCATCCGTGACATCAATCTGAATGCTGGAGACTGTTCCTTTAATGTCGTCGAGGGACTGGAGTGACCGTGCTGCTATCTCCCCCTTGGCTTCATCTCGACTTCCAACGATGACATGATATTTGACCGAGGAGAGAACTAAGTTCTTGGCGGTTTCGAAGCCGACGCCTTGGTTGGCGCCTAGTTGGGCATCTCAATGGAGAGTCTGTGTGTCTTTGTGTACGGTGACTCACCGGTAATAAGGACCAGTTGTTTATATTTGGACATGTTGCATAGGTTTGTTAGCTGTGGTGGCAAATTCTATGAGGCGAAGCGAAGAATTTGCAAAATGCAGTGGCATATGTAGTAGAGGTGTTGTACCCGTCCCTTCATGTCACTACCGACGGACTTAAGGCAAGGTCTAGGTTAAAATCCGCCCGCGGGCATCTTGTGTCGGAACGCCCGGAGATACATCAACGGAGATATTAGGTCGAGCTCATTGGCCAATTGCATCCTTCTGCTTGGTGTTCAGTTCCTGCAGGATTTATTCAGACAGGGATTGTCTTATGCTTTGATGTGGTAGGCATAAATACTTGTGTATTCCGAATCGAAGCCGCAATTCTGATGTACTTCATTTAGGCGATCTCTATGAATGACCACTTGAAAGGACTGGGGTTAACATAGGTGTGATCGTGGAAAGGAAGGTCCTGTAAAGTCTTTTGAGTAACCGAAGTCCTTAAGGTTCCCGAACGCTTCATGTATTAAGCTTGTTTTGATTGACATATTCGACCATGTCACACCTCCAAATTTCTTAGATCAATCAACTACGGGCAGTCTTGAATCCATGGGCCGTTTCTCATCGCTGTTGTATCTCGTTTTTACGAGTGATCTACCTCGCAGAGCTATGTAAGCACGTATGTAATGGAGATTGGAATTGGCCATACCCTGAACTGCTATTCGTATCATGTTTGTTGCAGGGTGAATAAACTTGACTTCTGATTGGATATATAGCGGCCCGGCTTTCATCCGTCGAAAGGTCGAAACAACAACCAAGTCCTAGCAATGCTGCCTAACCAACATACCCTCCCCTCTTCATCAGATACAAACCTTCCAAGATGCAAACCTCGTCGCCTACGATCCGCGTTGATTCTCTCCCCAGGGACGCTGGCTTTACATTCAAAGACTCGACTTTCTTCACGAGAAATGGGCCTGGAGCAACCTTTCCATCTACAGATCAAGTCCGAGCCAAGAGTGACGCTGGTGACCACGTCCTTGATAGACATAATACCGTTATCTTCGAATCACTTGGTTTGGTCGTCAAATTTGGCAAAGAGCCTCGCGTAACTGTTGCGGAAGGTCAGTGCCTTTGGTGGTTGCGTCGACATCTTCCATGCGTCCCCGTGCCTGAGATATATGGCTGGGTAGAGGACGAAGGAGAAGTCTTTTTGTACATGCAGCTGGTTGAAGGTACGACCTTGGAGAAAAGGTGGGATTCCTTGAGAAGAGAGGACAAAGTCGGGGTCTGCGAACAACTACGAGATATGGTCAATGTGTTGCGTCGGGTAAAGCGAGCTCCAGAGGAAGAGTTTCTTGGTACGTGAGAGCCCGACTGCTATGAGATTATCAGCTTAATCAGTCAACAGGGCAAATCAACCGCGGACCACTACAAGACGTGGTATTCGCTGACGGACTCAGACCAAGGGCAGGGCCGTTTTCATCCGTGAAAGAGTTCCATGACTGGTTTTCCTTCTTGATAAGACGACAAGCCGCAAGTGGTCCCCACTGGGAAGGTTATAAACTTGAGGACATACCTGATCCATATCGCCAATTACTGCCTGATGACCCTGAAGTCGTGTTCACTCATGCTGACCTTCACCAAAGCAACATAATGGTGTCTGAAGGCTTACCCTGCCGTGTTGTCGCTCTGATAGACTGGCACCAGTCAGGCTGGTATCCCGATTACTGGGAGTTTTATAAGGCTGTGTATACCAGTCACTGGGAGTCTGAGTGGGTACAGGAATACATCCCAATGTTCTTGGAGGAACCAAGAGAAACGTTTATTGACGGGATTGATAACTACGCACGCTCATGGGGGTTGATGTAGCCTTAAGGACAGTTGCTACCTGAGAGTGAGGCGAGTTTGAGGTGGTGAACGACCTCGCTAGAAAGTCAAGGGTGCTGCACTTCTCGAGGGGTTCAAAGAGTGCTAGAGTCGTCTAGCAAAAAGGAGACTAAGCCTGAGATCTCCAACAAATGGCAAAAAACATACAACAGCGGGGATTCGCTGGTCGTCACCGACCCAACTACTAATCCGCCCCTTACAGGCTTGACTATGGGAGAGCGGACGGGATCCCGTATTTTCCTGTAGGTATGGTCGTATGTTCTTGGTTGAGGTCGAAATTTGGTAGAACTGCAGATTTGGAGGAAACGATCTGTGCTTATCACAACGCCCTGACATCTCCCAAGTCCAGATATACATCTCAGGTTAACTGAAAGCGTTGGTCAGTAGTGGACCCGAAAGGTGTAGAGTGGAGTACTTTTGCAAACCCTTCTATCTCTTATGCTTTATTTGAGATCTCATGGAAAAGTAGACTCAATATTCGCTCGTTATACCCTCTAAGTAGGCTTCTCTAACTGTAAAACGCATTGCCTGCCAAGAAGTCTAGAATCTTCAGAACCGTCCGAACTGCCCTGAATGGTTTCACATGCAACGGCTCCCAGTTTTCCGTGGCGCTATGATGCTCGCCGATGTTCTTCTATACGGACAAACCAATCAAAACAAGTTTCTGCCAGGCTGAGGGGGTCGCCAAGCACGCTATACCTTGATGGTATAGCTAGGCGAAAACCTAAATACGAGGCTGAGCGGTGGATTCACTGTGGATGCCTGCGCCATGACCGTGGATCCGGCATGATCTTTATAGCCATGGAGATCCCATCCAGTTGAATATTCGCATTCACTTCACTTTTGATCACAATGGCAGGGCAGTACTATGCTGTGCCGTCAAACGGCCAGCACGACATCCATCTTGAATTCCAGAACCCCCCAACTACACCAAACCCACCACCCAGAACATTCCAAGGTCTTCCAGCTCGTCGCCGATCAAAAGTAAAACTCTGGCTCGGCCTCATCGGAAAATGGTTCATCACAGTTATATTCATCATAGTCGTCTACGGGATCTTAATCGCGTATGCTCTCTACGATGTCATATCGGAGAAACAGAAGAAATATTTTAATGCGCTCATCACGGGGTTCCTTATTGCGCTGGGATTGTCGACCATGAGTCAGTTGACGCATGCGGTGCAGGATTTGAGATGGTGGATTTTGAGTAAGCGGCCAAGGTCCCGTCAAAAAGTAGGTTGTGAACGAGGTCGGAACCGGGCAGTTTACTAATTGGTCGGAAAATAGGTCAAGGCGATTTTGCATGTTCATAGTATGAGTCAAGTATTGGTCTTGGCATTCAAATCGAGTCGGTGGACGATTCATGTTGGAGTTGCAACATGGGTAGCACTATTTCTGGTGAGTTCACATCTGGTCTCTCTCAACATCTGACTAACTACTCAGGCAACTCAAATCGGCTATGCCTCACTGGGTCTGTGCTATTCAGTCGAGAAAACCGAAGACCAAGCCCTCATGGTTCCCGGTAACGTCTCTATCGCGAATTTAACCACTATCTCAGGTTCGAATATAGTCAACGCATCCAGTTCAGTCCAGAGCGAAGAGTACGCGGCAAACAGCTACGGGATAATATCCCTGGCTTTAAACGAAGGGACTCCCGATGATATCCCTTTCCCTGGGACTTTATTCTTTGCAGATAACAAGTTTCTGTATTGTGACGGCGGGTCTTGTGCCTATGTCTTTCGCGAGACGAACACGCTTACTTTGGACAATCCTATAAGTGCTCCTGTCTCAGCGATCACGGATAGGCAGGTGAATATCACGTCGCATTGTGACGCGTTGAAGGTGCGTCAAGGGGGCAATGGAACCAGGGAGATGATTACTGTCAACAATGGGAGGGGAGAAACAAATATCACATTACCTAGCAAGGAGGGTTCTGGTGAGAAGATTTACATGGCATCTCCCTCTCGCAACTGCGGCAGCGACTGCAGCATTGTATCGGTATTTGAACCATCGTCGACAGATCCGTGGCTCTACAACTGCACCGTCAAAATGAGCCCTGTCGAAAACGCCAAGAGGCCAGAGCACCAAGTTGGTCAGAGACTCATGCGCCTAGCAACATCGGCGATAGCCCTAGGAGGTCCCAACGGCCCAAACGACACCCGATCAAACAGCTACCCCGCTGCGTCGATATTCGGTACACCACGCAACGGCTCAACGGAGCAAGTGGAATACCTCTTATCACGCTTTGCAACGGGTATGCTAGCAGCTGTCATCGAATCAAACACAGATATAGTACTCGCCGGCCAGATGCCTACGATCGGACAGAAGCTCAACGTTTCGCACTGGGGAATTATTACCTTGATTTTGTGGATCACGGCGTTTCTTCAGTTGTTGGTGGCTGTTGTAGCGACTAAGGTGTCAGAACGGGTTGTTGTGCCAGAAGGCGATTCCCTTTCTGAGGCTAGAGTTTTGAGAGGCATGGTTGAGGAAGATGTCTTGGATGGGGAGAGTGCGGCAGGGAAGGGAAAGAGTTTATGGATTTATAGGAATAGACATGTCGGTGACGGGTTGTATGATTTGTATATGGAGGAGGTTAGAACGTAGAAGGCTGGTATCACATACCTACCTCAAGTTAAGATTGGCGCAAGACTCAATTGACAGCTAAATTATTAATCCATGATAATGGCTACAGTGACGTGTGGATATGATCTACCGCCCAAAACCTGCCTTTCACTCTTTGCAAAAGACATCTTACCAGCCCGGTGTAGCCCTTCACTGCGGTGGGCTGTAGCGATAACTGACTGTCATCGTCTCTAACCTCTGTTCTTGTGATATTGATGTTGATCCAGGGCAGTTTCTGTGGATACCGGCTTGACCTCGGCTGATGGACGTCTTACTGAACTCACTTTAGTATCGGTTGGCGGGTTTAGCTCAGTTGGGAGAGCGTCAGACTGAAGTCAAACTTCAATCAATTGATATCTGAAGGTCATGTGTTCGATCCACATAAACCGCAAGTTGAACTTTTTGCAACTGCTCTCTTTTATTATTTTCTTTTTACTCGGAAAGTTAAACGCTGAATACTCACTCTCAATCCATCCGTAACATGCACTCGCCGTATTGAAGTAAATATATTCCACGTCGTGCCCTCGGCTCCTTTCTCTCTCTTAGCTCACCCCCAACTCCCCCCAATCCTATTATGAACGTTCGCGATACTTCATAGAAGCTCGAGGCTTTAGTATTTAGCACGCAGTTTCTTCCAAAGCTTATGCATGCGCTCAGCTTGTCCAGGCGTAAACCTCTTGGGACCGCACTCACTGCACCTCATTAGCCATGTTTCCAGCCTCAGATACGAACAACTTACGGCTCAACATAGTCCATAAAATTATCCGTAGGGTCAAAACCAGGCTTATCAGGACAGCTGTTGCGATCAGGCGGAGGGCAAACTCCATGCTCCGGAGGTGATGCCTCATAAGGTGTATCGTCAACATAATCACCTGGCTCTTCACAACCATTCTCAAAGGTGTGCTCCAGACCAAGCCAGTGCCCAACTTCATGAACGGTTACGTAGTTAAACTTGGGAGGGACTTCGCCGGGGTTTTTGGGCCTCATGATGCAGCCATCGAAGAGGATATCGTCTTTGGTGGGGTTGGGAACAGGGAGTTCGCACTTTCCACCAGGGGGCATACTTGCGATGAAGAACAGGTTGAGGTCCTTGTAGGTTCCTCGTCTCAATGCTTCTCGGAGTTCCTTTTCGAATTCACCGACTGGACTGATGGGATAAGCCCAGTCAGAATTGACGGTTCTGGTTGTGTTCATCAGTCTGAATGAGAAATTCCAGGGCTTGAACTTCTCGTTGAGAAGGCTCATCTGTTCCTTCACTGTAGCTTGCTGCAAAGAGTGAGCGCAGTGTTCGTAAAAGCGTTTGAGACTTACGCTGAGGTAGTTGTCTTCTTCCTTCTTGCTCGCTGCGAGGATATGCACGTATGTTTTGACCTCTACATTCTTATGTTGTCCTCGGATTTCGAGATGCTCATTTGAGAGATCCTTTGAAATAGCTTTCAAGCCGCTGCTGGATCCCGAGGTACCGCAGTCAAAGCCAGCGGCTGACACAGAGTTGGCCAGGAGTCCGAGAGCAAGAGCAGATTGAAGATGCATACTGAGTGATGAGAGATAAATAACAAAGTGAGTACTTCACGAGGTGAGGCGCTAAACGTATGACAACTTACTGTTTTATATACATGTGAGTTTTTCGTATTGCCAGCTTGCAATTGGGACTTTCGAATCCTTTGCAATCCTTCAGATACTGCGCCACGTTCACCAGTACTGGTAAAAGTCTTGGCGGTACCCCTCACGAGGTCGAGACACGAGGTCTGACCTTGTTAGCGTTGCCTTCAGCACGGTTGAATAGGATATAAGAA
This sequence comes from Fusarium pseudocircinatum, assembly GCA_013396035.1. NCBI lineage: Eukaryota > Fungi > Ascomycota > Sordariomycetes > Hypocreales > Nectriaceae > Fusarium > Fusarium pseudocircinatum. Next base: position 105,480 of record JAAOAS010000095.1, read on the forward strand.
TCTTGGTCCCGGGGGGTTGGAGATGCAAGCAGGCTGACACTTCTTCTATTGGCTGGTTCACCGCGTGAGGATCGCGGGGTTACGTGGTCTTTGTCTATTCTAGGCAAAGAATCAGGCAAAGAGACACAGTTGTAAGATTGGAATCGTAATACTCAGACTTCAATAAGCCATTTAGGTGTATGATGAAGAATAGACTATTCTGAATTTGCTCACGACGCGCGGTCTTTGCATTGTCTGCCTGGTGCTGTCGGCCATCATGATTGTAGGCTCCGACGATATGAGGATCCAATGCGGAGAGGTATATCGTCAGTAACTACTAGTGAATTGTCTTGCGCCTCGTATCTTTTGTTACAATTAGGCAGTCTAAGTAGTTGTAAATGAGAGTTTGTTGTTTCAGCAAAGAATGCTTTTAGGCTAATAACCTTTCATGGCCCCTTACCAGGATCCTTCGCCTCTGGAGTAAAGCAGACATACAACGCTTGACGGATGTGGATAGATACGACACGAGTTGGCTTATGATTCTTTGTGGTATACTAGCCTGTCTACAGTGTTTCTTGACCTGGATATGTGAGTTCAAGGTTGAAGGTTAACTTTGTTACTAAGGACGAGGTGTTCTGATACTCAGCCTGAGGAGCGATGCGTTGAAGGATATTATGTAACCACACCAGACAAATTAAGCGTGATATCTCGGTGCAAAACGTCCAGGTAACTGTACTGGAATAGTTTCTGGTTCTTGGGTTTGAGATTATTGCCGTACGCAATTGGTCATGAACAGCATGCAGACTTGATCAGAATAAGCTTTTACGAAGCAAGCTCGCTGCCCGGCTTTGCTGGCCAATAGCATTTCAGCTGGCTCTGGGATGTCTCCTTTTGCGTTCAGTATTGGAGCTTATTCCATCTCAGCTATATGGTGTAATGGGTAATGTGGGTTGGGGGTCAAGATTTGAGTTCATGTGTACCTCAGATACGCCAATGACTGAGATTGCAAGGCTTGTAGATAAGCTTTCTCCTCCAGGACATGCTTTGTGAAGAAAAGGATTTAAACTTTCGTGAATGGCATAAAAGGTGAGTCACATCTACCCGGTTCGTGCTGTGATTTTCAGTCCTACAAATAAATTATAATCCTCACAAACACTCAGAACATACCGTCACCTACTCGAACCACCATCACATTCTGATCATGGAGCCTTCCGAAACACCGCCTGCAAACGAAGGCTTATCAACATTTACATGCTTTCCGCGTCTTCCTCTCGAGATCCGTGAGATGATATGGGAGTGCCTGATCTCTGTGCAACGATACCTGAGGATAGACGGCCTATATGGAAAGCCAATCACGATTTGGTCTTTCTCGATCTCTGGGGGATCGTATCTCTCTCAAGTCTGCTCTGAGAGCCGAAAAACCCTTTCTCGTCTTATCGCGTATCAGAACCTTAATGGACATTTCAGCACTGTTCTCCTGGTAACACTTGATGCGCCCTCACTGGAGATCCTTTCTTCCCTTACAGCCGATATCGATTGCATTGCTATACCACAGCCTACTGTAGGACAGTTGGAAAAGCTTCATCTAGGTTTGAAAAAGAGGGTAGCCGCCGGTAGTCGACAGATAAAAGTCATCTACACTGGTTATAGATTCGCCCATCCGGAACCTCGCCGACCACCGGGGAATTACCTCGTGACACCACCCGTTGATTTCAGGATCATGGCCGGCCTAGAAACGAAGTCCCGATTGTTCTTGGCTTATTATCAAGATCCAACAGAGCTACGCTCAATTTGGGCGAGACTTACTTCGAAGGACGGAATCTCAGCACCGGTGATAAAATCCAGAATAACCTCGATCCCCTTGGCCATAGAGCACTGGACTCGACAGGTACGGCCCTTACACTGCCCCTGGTAAAAGCCACCGGTCCATTAAACGGATTGGCCATTTTCTGTTAGGAGCTGTCTATAAAGTTTAAATTGATTGGACCTGAGATTTATAGATAGAGCCTGACAGAAACTTGATGCTAGTGGAGAGCTTTTGGAGTCAAAGGGAATAGTCGACAGAGAAAGGGACCGACAAGGGAGCAAGTCAGCAATGCCACAATACTATTATAACATCTTTCACTCTAACAATTACGGGACAAGCGACAGAAATATTCAGCATATTGAATTAGTAGATGGATTGGAAAGTGAACATGGTTGCCGAACATGATGGCATGGAATCAACTTAGCACTCAAGATGTTAATTCATCTGCTACATTGCCTGTAATTGTTAGATACAATGATTATCCTGTCTGAAGGCCATCTTCATAGTTTCGGGGATCTCGTTAGAATAAGATAAAAGAAGGCTCTCGAGGGGCAATAGCCGGTCTTATGCTGCGATGTGTCTGCTCCTCTCAACCCGTTGACTCACTAGACAAGGTACACTTTCTTCGAAGCTCAACTCTTAGGGCATGTTTTAAGCCTGGAACAGATCTACGATCTTAGATCAAGCCATTTGCGGCCAAATCTCACTATGGCCGGCCGAGGAGCCACATTCCAGGTCCAACAATGGCCCCCCAGCACGGAATTTCGGGAACCCACTACATCACTCTTAAAATCACCAGTAAGAACCTTCCAAATCAAGCGCTGACCCGAAAATTAAGGGCCCGCTATTTGCCTCCGCCACCGCCCTGTTTCGAGACCGTTAGTGCTTATATACAATGGATCCATGAAATGAAGCATAACGTTCTTTATTCCTTCGCAAAAGTCTCAAACAGACCAGAATCCTAAGATAGTAAATACAAATAGCTCAGCCACAGAGGATCGGACCGCTAGAAATAAACAGGACCTAAGCTCAGACATCTGCAATGCTGTCTGGTATGTTGACAAAGCCAAGTCTACAGGGGACCCCTGGAATGCTCAGCCCTGATATCCACCGCTAGACCAGGTCCGACATAAGACATTCCTCTCAGTGCGGTCTAGACGGGAATCCTACGATCCTTCGAGGTCATGGGTTCGGTATATAACAAGCGCGCCAAGTCGCGATGGACTCAGGCCAAGATATTCCTTAGACTTCACAATGCATATCGCCTCCTACGTCTCCGTCGCATTCACAGTGCTTGGCCTGGCGGCTGCCTCGCCTAAGGGATGCGCTACCAAGCGATCCCCTGAGCCAAAGTTGGAGAACGGTCATTACATCGTTGACCGTGCGACAAAGTTCGCTAACAAGAAGGTGTGGACTTTTAATGGGAAGAGTCTTCCTGAAGGTCTTTACTCGAGCGATTATCAAGTTGGCAAGACCCATGTTTTCACATCATCTGGTGTCAAAGTCCGCAATGGATATCTTGAGTTGACGGTCCCGGGTGGACAAAAGTCCAAGCCGTACAAGGCTGCTGAGGTAGCGACTGAGATTGAGAACATCAAGTACGCTTCTGTCCGAACGACGGCTATTCTTAGCGAACCTGCAGGTGTTTGCAACGGTACGTTCATCTCGCCATCTCAATTATCGATATACTAATGTTTCTAGGAATGTTCTTCTACCAATCCGACAGCCAAGAGACCGACATCGAATGGCTCTCCGATCCCAAGTCCGAGTCCAACTACGATGGTATTCGTCGATTATGGTTGACTAACCAAGACAACGACGGTGATGGCGAGCCATCTCACAAGGATGTCCTTCCTCCTGCGAACCCTACAACCACTGAGCACGAGTACCGAATCGACTGGACCAAGGGTCTTGTCCAGTTCTATGTCGATGGCGTGAAGCAGTGGTCTACCAAGAAGGATGTTCCTAATGTTCCTGGGCCTTGGATCTGGAATAATTGGTCTAATGGTGATAAGGGCTGGAGTGCTGGACCTCCTAAGCAAAATGCTGTGTTTAAGATTAAGAAGATTGAGATGTACTACAATACTGCTTAGAAGGTGTTTAAATAGGTTCTGGATTTTGGATCTGTAAATATTTGCATTTGGGTTGGTAGCATTGGATTTGAGAAAATGAAACAATAGAGCGAGATGCAAAGCTGTCTGGAGAAAACCAATCGTCCCTTTATTTATTTCCCTTTCCCTGCAAAATATCTTTTAGTTAGTGCTGCAGTGGATATTGAATCAGAGTTAAGACCTGCAGAGAGATAACGTCTCGGCGTTGGGTGCTTCTTAGTCCCTAGCCATTTCTGAGTCGAACTTAGCCCATCACCAAGGGGTAGGCAGTTGAAGCGTCCAGAGGTGATATAAGTCCTATATACAAGCTGAATCTCCAAATATCCATGGCCAGCCATCGTTTAAAAGACAGGTCGGAAGGGTTTTATTCTTAGTCTGGTCAGAGGAGAAGTATTAGATACGTCATTTGTCACGATACCCAGGAGTACATCGTTTTAATATCAGCTTCCCAGTAAAACAGCATAAACTTCATAAGTCATTTAAGTATCTCTCCCGCAAAGTCCATACATCAAAAACAGACATTATTCCGCCGCCGGACTACTCTCCTTTGGCCTCTCAGGCTTCTGCCCATAAACACTAAACCTACACCACATTAGCATCCCAACCCACTAAACACACAAATCACTTACACATGACCATAAGCCTGCGTCTTAGGATTCATAAGAACCTTTCTCATCTCCGCCGCAAAAAGCTGCATCTCCTCCGGCGACCACTCAAGAATTTCACAGAGCGGCAACTTAACGAAACCATCAAGCGCCTGGCTAAACGACAATCCCACGAAAGTACCGAGTTCTTTTTTCTCCTTGTCCCTTGGCCAGCGCCCAACCGGAATTCTGTGCGTTTGAGGGGCTACGGATACGAAGCCGGCGTCTTTGGCGAGGGTTGAGAGTTTGCCGTTGGAGAAGTCGAATGTGCAGCCGATTGTTTCGCCGACTTGGGTGAAGACTTTTGCCCAGCGTGTGAAGATACTAAATTTTATTAGCATTGTGGGCAAGAGGATGGACAGGGGAGGGATGCGTACTGCTCGTCGTCGACTTTGATCTCGGGGTTTTGAGAAAGCATTTGAAGGTCGGGCTCGATGTGCTGGAACCAACCACCTGGCTTGAGGGCCTTGTACATCTGACCATACAACCTATCCCAATCCGCAATAGTGCCCTGAAGATATCGAATGTGGATAAAATCAAAGGACTCGGGTTCAAAAGTCCATTCCAGTTGGGCATCATCGATCTGAAACTCGACGTTTGGAGGGACGAAGCTTGGCTGGGTTGGAGTGATGTCTGTAGCGACAACGCTGGCTGATGGGTATTCGTCTGCTACGTTTATAGCCCAGATCCCAGTTCCTGTACCAATGTCCAAGATTTTCTAAACGGCGTGAGGATGGGGCTCTATGGTGATGAGGAGACGTACCTGAGGGTTCTCGCCGATGGGAGCAAGGAAGAGTTTGTCGTCGAGCATCAATGTCAACCAATGATGGCTGGAAGGTTAGCCAACATGTATACTCAAGGCTTGGTGATGAACTTACATGAGATCGAGTGCTTCGAGTTGCGCCTCGTCATTGGGGGCCCTGTTCATTAGCGACGCTCATTCTCATACGAGATATCTTACCAATGCTTTCCATATTTGGGATTAGCATAAGTCCTCCCCTGAAAGTACTTATTCTCGAAAATGCTCGATGTAATCGAGGCAGTTGACTCGGTTTCACTACTCAGTCAGCTCAGTCCCGAAATTCATCCCATCAACATACCTATCAGCACTAAAGTTGCTCTCCGTGTCGTTCCCAACATCCAACTCGGGTTCCTAGCAAGCTTAGCACTCGTTATTACATCACAGTAGGTAGATAACATACAGCTTCAATTTGAGCAGCCATCTTTTCGTTATGTCTTGTCTCAGCGCAAAGAGATGAAATAAACTCGCGCGTGCGGGGTCGGTGGTATGTTTATGTCTTTGTGGCTTCGAGGGTTACATGACATATCAGATTGCTTCTGTGCCGCAGACGCTGAAATGCATGAACGGAGGACGCTATCCAGTGTTAGAAAGTGACAGGTGGGGCTAGTTGCATTGCAGATGGGGGTCAATGGGGGTGTTTGTCTCTGTTTTGCTTGTTGGAAGGGGTATTATGCGAGTGCTCACGATTTAACAAGTACTATCTACATCTGTAGCTCCCATACCTTTATTCTGGAACATTTCGACACGGTCCTACAGCTCAAAAGACGATCAAGATCTGCTTCATCAAGAAGCTGTCATCTCTTGTCTCTTCTCTAGCCTGCGGGGCCAACTACGCTAATGCGACCACGGCTTGACAAGACGGCAAGACCCTTGTTACAGGCGTCTTCACAACAAGCTTTCTCAACTGTGGCATGCTTCGTTATTGGTCGTGCAAAATGTTTAACCTTTTGAGGCTGGGATGGCTGTTGTAACGTGTTCACCTGCTGGCCACTCATGCTGTCGTGATGCGATTGGAGGGGCTTGACATTACACCAGCTGCAGTACGCCATGGAACGTTGGAGATGGTTGCATGTACGACAATGCGACTATGAACACCATTACCATGTTCCACTTCATTTGTACTACAGTCTACAAAGACAGCCATCGCCTAAAAGCGCACGAAATCGCTCCAGTAATTCCAATCCAGCAGATCATCGCCGACATTAAAATCCCATGCATCAAGTGCACTACCCGCCATCTCAGCATCACCCTGCCCCCGTCTCTTACTCCAAAGCAACTCAATACAAGCCAGCACCGGTTCACCATCAGTCAACGCCTTCCACCTCGTCTCCCAGGCCTCCAACGTCAAGTTCCCAAAAGCGGTGTATAACGAATTATCAACGCTCTCCACAAGTTCAGGATGATCCGCATACAAACTGTCAACCAGTTTCCAAGCAAGATTTATTCTCGGGCCTGAAGGTCGTCGGCGCAGTTCACTAATGACATAGATCCACGCGTCGATCTGATAGAGTGATGTTAGGTGGGTAAACATCTGGGATGAAAATTTACTCTCAATACCCACATTGACGAGTTCCAAGAACGACAGGGCTGCGTTGAAGAGAATATCGCTATCTTCTTTCGTCATGTAAACATCTGCATCGCCGGGTGCTGCTCTAGCCCTTGGGTGATGTAACCTAAAGCGCATTCTCGCAATAGCCAATTTAGCCATTGCATACGTCAGATCGTGAAACGGAACAGCTCTATCAAGCTTGACAAGGTATTTCTCTGTGTAGACAGCTTCAAGCTCGTTTATCGCTTCATCTTCAGCTTTAGTCGATCCTCCAGGTCTTCCGAAGCCAGGCGCTATGCAGTCGAACACCTTGGCTGCTTTGGGAGATGAGCGGAGCCATTGTGTTACTTCGAACTTCATCAGCACGCAGAGCATTTCTGTGGGGCCTGTGTGCTGGGCTGGAGGTTCGAGCATGTCTGGATGGAGATCTGCGTCATTGATGTTGAAGGGAAGCCGAATATCCCCGAACTCTGACCTTGCGAGTTTGATTCCTGGTGTAGAACTGGCGCGGACTCTAGAGTCAAGGCCTTTGATCTGCCACCAGAGTCTAATACGCATTTCTTTTTCGAAAAATGATAGTTTTGCGTCGGTGTCTGATTTGTGTAGGCCCATCATCTGTCCAGCTCTTATGGCAACAGCCGTCATGGTACTAGCCAGCTCTGTTTCCGGATTCGAAAAGGTAAACAGCACCATAGCCTGAAGAGTTTCAAGGTCCTTTGTGGTCATGAAATCAGCTGCTGCAAGTGCCCGTACCGTCGCGGTGCGATAGCGCGTGAGCAACGACCCTCTGTCCTCCCCCAAAGACGATTGACAAACTTCTGAAGACAAGGAGGTAACTGAAAGAAGATAGATGGAGAACATTAGTGCTGAGAGGGACTTCGGTACACTTGCTATATCCCAGCTTGCTTCCAGAATGCGCTTCTGTAGACTTGGGACGTGAACGATCTTGATGAGGGGATTGACGCATTCGACAAATGTCTGCCAGAAGAAGAAGATCCGTTTTGGCTCGGGGTGATTCTCGTAGGCTTTTGATTCGGGGTCGAAAATCATGGAGTAGAATGATGGGGACGGATGGAGGAAAGGGTCATCTTTGTTTCGTAGTGTAAGTGTAGGGGGAAACTTGAGCTGTGACGATGTCAGTCACCACGACGTATCATTATTTGTATGACCTACCTCGTGGCTCAATTTTGACCAAAGACATCTACAAACATCAGTATCAGTGCATACTACCAACACAAGATGACCTACACTTCCGTCGCAGCATCCTCCACGGTCATATCATCCTCCCTCTTCGCCTCCAGCCCCGACTCCACCCAAACATTAGCATGCTGACTATAATCCACACCACTCTTCTTCATCAGTTCCTCATACTTTGCCAACCTCGCCAGTAAATCCTCATCAGCAGCTCTCTTTCGAGGCTTCGGCGGAGGAGGCGCTTCGTAACTACATTCTGCTCGACCTTTCTGACAATTTGAGCAGGGATGTTGACGATCACACTTTACTTTGCGTCGGGCGCACATCGAACATGCGTATTTTCGTATCTCGGCCATGATGATGATGGGGAGTAACAAGAGTGTGACTTAGAAGGGAGAGCGTCGGTGGTTTCGGTGATTTCGGGGGCGCAGAAGACTCGGGCGTGTCGGGGCTGAAAGGGGTTTAGCGTCGGTGTTTGAGAAGTCCGAGATTTAGTTCGTTTGTTCTGGGTGATGATGGATTGCACTGCAAAGCAGGTGAGCATGAGAATTGATAGATAATTATAGCTTTTTTTACTTTTCTATACGTATGTGTAACGGTAAATTGCAATACCCACTGTGAACTTTGCGCGGGAAGTAACGTAGGGATCCTTCCCCTCGAATCACATGCCGTTTGAAGCAGGATGATCAATTGCGTATTCCCTTCAGCCTCGACCGCGCTAGTTCTTGACGAACCAAGATAGACTTTCTCGCATCCCGAGGCACGCTCGGATACGAACGACTTAGCGGGGGCACGCGAGACTACTTATTATCCCAAACCGCACATCTTCATCCTCGTAGACTCTATTCTACTCAATTGAACGCCATGCCAGACGACAAAATCACCCTCGAGGAAGCCCATCGGCGCTTCAAAGAGCCTCTCCCCAAACTAACCGCCATCAAATGCTCCGTCATAGCCTATACGCTACGAGCCTTCATTCTCGTTGCGAACTATGGCCTCTCGCTGAAAGAAAAGATCGTCACGCCTGCTAACGCGCCGACTCTTACCAAGACATACGCGTGTCGACCAAAGTTATCCCTACGGTACGTCTTCAACTCACGCTTTTGACAAACTCTAACTGTCATAGAATATTCTTTCCCAAAACTTTTGATGAAACCTCTGAAGAAAAGCTCCCGACGGTGTTTACCATCCACGGCGGCGGTTTCGTCATGGGCGATCCTCGTGATGACGACCACTTCAACTACACATTCGCCAACATGCACTCTGTTCTCGTCGTCGCGCTGGATTACTCCAAATCACCACGTACTCACTTCCCAACCCCAATATACGACCTCGAAGCGCTCATCTTGGCTGCTCTCTCCGACTCATCGCTCCCAATTGATCAAGACCGCGTTGCAATCATGGGTTCCTCAGCGGGCGGAAACCTAGCGCTCTCTGTATCTCTTCTTCCGAGCATGAGCGGTAGTGGCGATGGCTTGCGACGAATCAAGACAGCTGTGCCGATGTATGCAGTCGTCGACATGTCGGTGAGGAAAGAGTACAAGATACAGACCCGGCAGTGGAAGCCTTCGTTTGGAGGGTTTCGAGCAAAGAAGACGGATATGCTGTTTCCGCTTTCACCTGTCTTCGAAGCTGCGTACACGCTACCTAGTCAAGACTATCATGATCCATTGCTGAATCCTATTTTCGCGAAGAAAGAGCAACTGCCGCCGAATATCTTCTTCCTTGCGTGTGAGCTTGACATGTTGGCGGGAGAGTCATGGAGAATGATTTGCGGGTTAACGGGGAGAGAGATTGGGAATGAGACTGTCGGGAGAGAAGAAATCGGGCCTAAGGGGGAGTTGATATTGGATGATGAGAGGTATTCGTTTGAGACGAAGACGAAAGAGGGAAGTTACAGATGGCTGTTGATTCCGGATCAGATTCATGCGTATGACAAGTATGAGAATCTGGTCTTGCTTCATGGGGATAAAGAGTTGTCTAAGGATGCTGAGCTGAAGTTGGTAGAGGCTCAGAAGGTGATTGGGAAGTGGTTGTTTGATGGGCCGTTTGCTTGAGAGATATATCGATATAGACGCAGTAGGAAACATACTTATTACAAGGATTGGTACGTCATTAGTGAGTGACAGGTCAAATTACCTACCTATCTATAGGGGCACCGCTCAAAACATTCTTCTCTGCATCTTCACTTTAAGCGAGCTCGTTACTCTTGTAGGTTATCTCATAAATAAAAAGTCACACTGGCTTTGACTCACAGGCGCATAGCGTGCGTGTAATGGAGACCCCATTGAGGCTTGGCATTAACCGCAGAAGAATATATTTACTTGCTACACTTGCGATTGACATATCAGAGACTATGTACCGCTGTATTGTCTTCCTAAGCCTTCCTAAACTGTGCTTTGCTATGATCCCGAACATTCATCGTCTTGTGATGCAGAAACCTTACTCAGTGTTTTGAGTTAGTTGGCGGCTTGTCAATGCACTCGGTGCTGGCATAGAAGCATATTGTCCTACTTCTTGCCAAACACCTTCTTGAACTTATCCGCAAAGGAGCCAGTCTCTTCCTTGGCGACTTCTTGTCGGATCTTTGGTTGATAGTCATATGGCTCCGTGTAGCATGTGCCACGAGCTGTATTCGCGTAGCATGCTGGACACAGCCATGCCTCGTCGCGCACAGTCTCCTTCTTTCCTGTACAGGCCTTGTCCTCCTTGACGGCTTGGCATTCCTCCGTGCTGGTAAGCGCGATATCCTCAGCTTCGCAGTTGCCGCAGCTTCTGGGGGTAGTTGTGACGGTACACATAGTAGATAATGTTGTAGTAGTAGCTAATAGTGTTGTTAATCGGTAATTGGAAGAATCGTAGAGTAGAAGTTGCAGCAGGTATAAATACCATCCTCTTTGTTGTTCCCATGCATGATGGGACGTCGCTCGAACGGTACAGGCTCTGAACAAGGAACCAAGAAAGAAAGGGACATTGTGACTCAATGTTGCAGCCTAGCAGAGTGGACGGACTCAACCTCACCTAACAAAGAACCTCTGGTGTTGGGGAGCAAGGCACGGTCAGTGAACAATGCCAGGCAGTGACAAGGCGAAAACACCGGACCTCCAAGCAGCGACGATGTAAAAGCTCCTCGACCATGCGCTTGTTTAGGTGATTCAAGACTTGACTCAAAATTATCGTCAATTCATGGTGAGACGAAAGGTATTATGGTCTACGAATAATACTTCCAGGAGTACTTTACGGGATGTGGCCATGATGATGGACCGCTATATCCACAGGAGCTTTACAGCTAGTATATCGCGGTGAGTATTGGGCTACATTTAATCTTCCTTGAACAAAAATAGAAATAAGCCACGGAGTAAGATGGCAGATCTCAGAGTGAGACAAGGGTAACAAACATTCACAATCACATCACGATGCCGACTGCGATACCAATTATCGCGTCTCGACCATCTTCCTCACTCCCGAAGACAAGCCCCAGAAAGCAATGAAAAGAATAAAAACACGCCTGTCAGACGTCCATCAACACCCACCCCAGCCACGCGCCCAAAGGCAAGACCACAGCTGGGGTCGAGATCATCAAGCAAACCATCTCTATACAGCAGCTGCACCAGTGCAACCACCGCCATCCTTGCGGACAGAGCGAGAGGACCAAAAGGGTATTCACTCTAGGGTGTCGAGGATATACATTCATCAACCAGGGTGGGATCTGTGGCTCTTTTAGGGAACCAAGAGAAGGTCGAATACTATAGAAATGATTCTCCTGGAGGCGGTTGTTAGCGATCGTTCGGTGGTGGAGTGGTAGTAGGTAGGGGGGACGTACTGAAGTATTGTCGACATGAAGAAGAAAAGAAAAAAATCCCAAAGGTCGAAGGAGGATCGGTTTTTTATACAGAGGGATAGTGGGGCTTGGGGGGTTGCGCCTGAGGCAGAGTGAAAACTCTGATTTTGGCCCAGCCACTTTTTTTTGTCAGCCTCATTTCGCTACTGACCGGGTTCAGTGGGTATCGCAATGACTTGGGCAAATAGCATCGCGATTGAATGAGAATTCTGCAAATAGATGAGAATGCCAAGTAGTGTGCGTTTCTATTGCTACAGAAACACTGCAAAGGGCCGATGAGAATAGAGATTTCGCTCGGCGGTGAATGTTTGCGAAAGATAATCGTTGAAATCTCGTCACAGGAGCTGAGGCGCTAATGAGGCTTGAGACAGCTGTCGTGGACAATATCGCTGAGCATCTCGTTGATCACGGATTCCGCAGGGTAGCTCTGCGTTTGCTGACAGATACGCCTTGCATCAATGAAGGGTTGGCGAGAGGAGGGTATAAGCAAAATTTTACAAGCTGAAACGTCGTTTAATTGAAGCAATGCTCGAGATAACAAATTGCTGTTTAATGCGCGTTTCTGCTTGATTTTCTGGGTTGCAATCTGCTGCGCGATTGTCAACTGAATGGAATGCATTCATTTATTTTACACGATGGGTATCGTGACGCATAGCAAATACAGCGCCGCATAATGACCAAAGCTTGCAGAGATTCAGAGTGACATTCAGAAACAAGTTCAGATAATGCAATAGCAAAGCGAAACAAATTCCGCCCATTTCAGTAGGAATCACAGACCATGAGAGACGGGATCAACCTTCAAGCTGTCATCTGCCTGTAAACAACCCACTAAATCGGGCTCGAGTACCCACTGAGTCTGCGTCGATATAGCGCGCAAACCCACCTCAATTTAGTACATACGACCAAAGGTAGTGGAAAATACGGGATCCCGTCCGCTCTCCCATAGTCAAGCCACTAACCGGCGGATTAGTAGTTGGGTCGGTGACGACCAGCGAATCCCCGCTGTTGTATGTATCTTTTGCAATTTTTGGCCTCTGGAATTGCTCGATCTCTTGCGTTGTATCTTCGTTTTTTGGTGGTTGCGATGTTGGTTGTTGGCTGCGCTGTGACCCCTGTCCAGGCGCGCTCACGCTGGACCAGTCATGTCGCGGGGTTCACAGATTGTCGGAAGCCATACCATCGAATCTCTCATCCAATTGACAACAGCCCTTTTTCTTCGGTGCGCGCAAGGTACTAGCTATGCCAGACGATTAATCTAATGCAGTGGAAGCCTGGCCTGTATCTCTCTATGCAGATTTGTGGACCGAGCATTCTCTTATAGGTGTTCCTGGAAGCGATGCCAGTACTCGCCTACATGTCTTTGAACTGTCTGGTAAAAGTCTACAGCGCAAGTATATTCGTCACAGGTGAAGCTGCACTTCGGAGCACATAAACTGAGTCCTATTAAAGAAGTACCCAAGTAATATAGCCCAATTTTACATACTGACCAGCAGATATCAACCAAGCACAATCCCAACCAAGCCTACGAGATCAAACATTCACACAAAACACATCCGACATTCCCCAATCACTCCGAATCAACCGACAAAGCCAGCTAAGCCGCACCAATGAACCAAGTAGTCCTATCATCCCTATCCCTCGGAATGCCCCCAGGATGCATAAACGCCATCTCAACTCTATGTTTCGTAACCGGCTTCTTCTGCGCGATCCTCAACTTCTCAAAATAAACATACGCCCCATAAAACACACTACTCTTTGCCCCGGCATTACTCCCCTTTGCCTTCCTAAAGTCCGAAAGCTGCTTTGACTGGATCCCCTTGCACGTGGGCGCCTTGAACTGCGCGTATATATCCCTGCAGAACTGCGCTTGCGTCACGATGGGGATTTTCATGTGCGCGTTTATCTTGCGCCGGATCTCATCGCAGTCGTCGTAGATGGGGACATCGTCTGTTTCTTCACCTTCTAGGTGGATATCACTGATATCGGGAAGAGCTTTTGTAGGTGTAGCTTTAGAGGGAGTCCCATCGGGAGCCTCTTTCTTACTCTCTTCGCGCTGGCGTTTTTTGGTATCTGGCATTTTGAGACCCATGACTTCACGCTGCTGAAACCATACATATGCATTACGCCAGACGGAACTGTTAGACCCGCCAAAGGGACCTTTTTGCTTGAGGAATTTGTTAAGGGAGTTCGAGTTTGTACCAGTAGCTCTGCAGAACTCAGCCTTGTTCATGACACCTGAGTCAAATAGCTTATTTAACTTGGTGCGAATAACATTGCAGCTGGGAAGGTTATCGTTTTCAAAAGTGGCATGGCCGATTGTGTCGTTCAGGTCTGCCTTGTATGCGGCGATTTCTTCATCAAGGGACAGTTCGGCCTTGCGCTTCTTGCCAGAAGCTGGGGCGGTCTTTTTAGTAGGTGAAGACTTTCGGGGGGGATTTTCTTTGAGTGTAGCGGCTTCGGCTTGCTTGTCCTTGATGATACTCTCCGTGAGCTGGGATGGTCAGTGAGGAACTGAGTCAGGGCATCAATGCGGATCTAACAGCTTTCATAGCGTTCAAGATCTCCGGTTGGAGGGGCGCGAGAGGCTCTGGCATTGCGTAGGGTCTTGCTTGTAAGTTGGTCTCAATTGAAGATAGTTTTCATCGTGTAGCAAATTTGGTTGGTTAGTTGTACAGTTGATGGAGAGGAACGCGGTTCAGTGGGTCTACGACACTTCGTGTTCATCTCGCGTCGCTTTTGTCCTTATCGATAAGAACTCGATGATAAAGATCGTTGCAGATAGCCTCTACTTGCTGTCACGGGTAACTTGTGCGGATCTTAAAAGTATATGCCATCAGTCACAAACACCTCAGTGAAAGACATTCAACCCCACACCCACAATTCCCTGAAGCATTCCCATTCTACCTCTGCTAGCATCAAACGAGCCCAAGTCCGCAGATCCGTTTTACACTGAGCTCGATACCATCAAACAACCATGACATACCTAAACGAAGCAATGTCTACAATCTGGGTTGACAGTAACGAGGATAATAACGATTTGCGATGTCAGCTTTCACATCAGCCGCCACAGAACAAATGGAGAACACCCATCTGCAGCATGGAGTAGCCACGCAGGTGATGATATAGGAGCATATCCCGGAAGCCAAAACTGCGTGCAACCAGATTGTACTTCCATTCCGAGAGACGGCTCAGGAACAGGGACGTGTTTGCTCGCAGCCAGAAATCTCGAGTCTAGCCGTTTTGAACATATTTCTGGGCCTAACTGCAGGTCGACCAGTGCATACCACGGAAGCCGCATATCAGTCGAGGCAATGAGAGAGTGCACCACGTACCAAAACCTTGTAGCCGCATCGATGTGCGACGGGGAGCCACATGAATATGAACGTCAAGATTTTGAGAGTCTGGGCTGTTATGCACTCAATGGTTTGGGAGATCCCTGAAAGATGATCGAAGGGGCTGCGACAAAGCACATGTCTTTCCAGAGCGCTGCGAGATACCCCAAGCGGGGAGCGGCCCAGGCGGGGTATATGTCATTTCATCCGACATGCTTTGAGATTTTCAAGTGAGCGTCGATATATCGATACGGCTTTGTGCATATCGATGATCTTATGAGTTGGGGCGATATAAGAGGGGAGCCAAAGTGGCAGCTGCCGGAACATGCTGCTGTGAAGAGGGCAAGGCAAATACCTTGGATACATCATGCTGGCAACGAGTTCCTGGCCGCGAACCCGTGTTTCATCACCGGATTGCAGGATATTTTTGATTCAGCGCAGAATGCCTGCAGTTCTGATGACATTTATTCAGATGTAGCTTCGCTAGCGCTAAACTCTATAGACCTGTTCTCTAAACTTCTGCAAGAGATTAAGCTTGAGATTCTACAGCAGCTAGATTCCTGGGACATTGCCAACCTACGCCGCTCATCACGAAGATTCCGCCATGTCCCGCAATCGCTCTTCTACCACTTAACCCTGTGCGAACTCCCCTGGCTGTACGAAACATGGACATGCGCCCCGCTGTCATTCTTCGTCACGACAACCGCAGCCGAGCAGCGAAGACTCGGCAAGCCGTTGTACGACATCCAGTGGGAATTGTAGACACGACGTGATGCCAATGATGGATCTGAAGAGAGTGCAGCAGAAATTGCGAGGTTGGCCGCTTTAGAAGTCAAGCTTGAAGAGAAGCAGAGGCAGAGTTACAGGTTCACGCTGGTGAGAATGCTGGACTGCAGGAGGACCAATTGGACGCAATTGCGGGGGGAGTTGAGCCGAAGGTGGGGAGAACTGCCGGGGCTGAGGAACAGAAGAAAGATTTGGAATAATTGCCAGGAAATCTTGGACCGTGCATATACGATTGCCTACTGAAGATACGGACTGAGATAAAGGGGGGCTTGATGAATGCTGGCTGCTGATTGAACTGAACTCACTAGGGTAGAGTAGCTTATCGCGGTAATTACCAAAGCGTCACTCAATAAACAAGTTTGCTCCCGCAGCACGGTCCAACATGCATTCTTAATCCTTTATTCTCTTTATCGGAGGGAGCAAACAATTTGTATTAAAATGAGTCACGCTCACAGCCTGCCTCACGAGGCTGTTGTGTTTTCTTCACACCACTTCACCCAGCCTGTCTTTCACTTCAAGACGCGTGCGATAAGCAACAAAGAAAGCCTCATTTTAACGGGCGGCACATTTCAACGGCTAACGCTGGGCCAAGTGGGGACTCGACTCGGCTCCAAAGTCTGGGGTAGAATCCACTACCATCGACCCCGGTCGAGGCCAAGACGTTATGACGTGTACCAAAAACCCAATTCCTCTCGAATTCCAATCCTCAACATCCCAAATACGAACAGAAAGAACAAAAGAAGGCTTGTAGAACAAATCTCACCGACATGAGACTAGCCTCCATCAAGAAGGTGTTTAAAGCCTATCTCTCCCCAAAAGATAACGACTGCGTTCTCAGCTTGGGCCAATCGAACCCTTATCTCGGTGGTCACTTGATCAGCGTCGCAGTGTCTCGTGCTTTGGCTCCTTTGATTCGCTCTGGCAGAGTGTGGGTGGGCATGGGGGATGACTGCGCGACTTTTTGCCCCATTGAGCGAATGCAAGAGTGATGCGGACAAGGGTTGAAAATAAGGCAGCCATTTTATCGAAGCTGACGGGGCGTATCTCTCTTTTTAATCTACCGTATCAGTGGCCGTCTACTCTTTCAGCTTTGGTGCTGGGGGAGGGTTGCACAGCACTGCACTGGCCTGTCAACGTTGTGGCAATGCTAATTGCTTGGCCCCTACCCAACCCAACCAGCTAATCTAAGGCCAAATCCTACGCGCTCGTATCTTCCTTCGGCATAAAGGCTCACCCAGTCGCCCCTCTTTTTTTCCTTCCCTCCATCCTCCCCGCTCTCTCATCTCTCTTCTTTTTTTCGCAAATTCAATGACTCCCAGCAGCGTTTTGCTGCTGCCGCTTCAATCATGACGGGCCGGGTTCCCAATGTCTGGGCCGCCATTATTATCCCTGTGCCTGCGAGTGCGCTCGCGCTGATTCTTAGGATAAAGGCGCGGCGCATGACTAAGATGGGCGTTGGTTATGACGATGCCTTGTCAATCGCAGCTTGGGTACGCCCTCACCCTAAGTTAAGATGTGAAAAATAAATGCTTATTTCGTGTAGTTTGTGGCTCTTGGTTATGCAATTCTTCTCATCGTGTGTGAGTGACGCCTCTCTATTTATCTCATCGATTTAATTAACAATCCAAGGGACTACATGTTATTACATGGGCCGCAAAATCGGTCACTTCCCCGAAGACAAGATCGATCACATCCTCGAGAAATCCCACGAGATTCTCTTCACCAGCGAGATTCTCTACTCATGGTCAATTTTCCTCAGCAAGATGTCCGTGCTCACCTTTTACCGTCGCATCTTCCAGTTCTCGTCTATACGCGTCCCCATCATTATCTTGATGGTGTGCTGTGGATGCTGGATCACCATCCGGACATTCATGACAATCTTTCACTGCATGCCTGTGCAGGCGTACTGGGATAAGTCAATTGATGGGAAGTGCATGAATAATATTGGACAGTATTATCTCGGGACTGATTTGACGCATTGTCTGATGGATTTTATCATTCTGGCGCTGCCGTTGTTTGAGGTTGTGAGGATGAAGTTGATACTGGGGCAAAAGATTGCTGTCATTGGTATTTTCAGTCTTGGTTCATTGTAGGTTCATTCACACCATGATGGGAGTGCCAATCGCTTACACTATCAGGGTCGGTATTGCTTCCATCTTTCAGATCGTCGAGGCCCAGAAATACACCTCCAACTCACGAGAATTCCCCTACAACTTCTCCCTCGCCATGGTCTGGGCCAACGTCGAAGTCCACCTCGCCGTCTTCACCAGTAAGCCTCCCCCCATCTCTCCCACTTCCATCGCTAACCCCCTCAGGCTGTCTCGCTCTCCTCCGCCCCATATTCCGCAAATTCATCCCAGGCCTCTCCTCCGGCAACACCACCTATCCCGCCAACGGCCTCAGCCACGCCTCCAACACCTACACCAACTCCATCGCCCTCCGCCGCTCCCGCAGCCCCCGGGACGTCGAGGAGGTCATTGAGGGCCAGCGTGCGTACGCCTATCTGGACTACGACGCAATCAGCTTACCAGGCGCCAAAGACGTCAACTCCATATCGCGGCTGCAGCAGCGCGAACATCACCCACCTAGCATGACTGAGTCTGGCGGTAGAGGTTCCCTGTCTTCGCAGAATAGTGCCCGATGATGAAATTTCCTTGTGATCTGTGATATTGATACCTTGAGCCTTCTTGTTGTATATATACCTCTGTGTGTTCTGACTCATCTTGAGGTGAGTTTTGTAATCATGAGAAGAGATGAATTGCGTGTCTAACTACTATACAGCCTTGTTGATTGATACCCCCTATTTCATTTCTCAGCGTTCAGTATCGGATACTCTGGAAGTTGCCAGTTTGCGATCTTGGAATCAAGGCCCATTCCCTGATCTAGCTTGAACCACGATGCCAGTTTCCCCAGCATGTGAAGCATCTGCACCCCAAACTGCGTCTGTGGCGCAAATACCGCTCTAGCGAATGCGCTTTGCTCGCCCTGCATACATGTCGCTATCGGTCGAAAGACCTCCTCATATTTCTTGACGCCTTGCAAGACTCCCTTGCTGGGATCTTGCTTGTGCAGAGTCGCTACTTCGCCAGCGAGAATGTACGATCCGACGATACCCCATGTTGTTCCGAAGCCATTTGCAGTCTGAGCATGCGCTGCGTCGCCGAGGGCTACGACACGGCCTTTGGACCATGAACCAGATGGAAGCCGAACTTCTTGGCAGGGCGTGGAGTAGAGATCATCTGCTTCTGGTGAATTCTTCAACGCATCCATGAACCGAGGGCTCTCCCATTTTCCATCTGCAAAGACATCCGCCCACGCAGCCTTGAGATCATCTAGCTTTCCTGATTTGTGCGCCGCTGCAAGACCCTCGTTCTGACTCTGTATGTTCATGTACACGCGCGTCATGTCCGGGCTATCCTTTCTTGTACCGAGCCAGCGTGAACCGGGCATATGGCAGAATGTGAAACGGTTTGTGTCGTGCGGCTTTGAAAGGGTGCTGAAGAAGCCGATGTAGCCACCGAGGAAATGTCGTGGATCTGGAGCTTCGGGTCCAAGCATGAGCTGTCGTGTCCTGGAACCCGTGCCATCAGCTGCGACGACGAGATCAAAGTCATCTTTCTGGCCATCATCAAACCCGACATGAACCTTTCCATTCGGATCACTCTCATCATCCTGCGTCAAGCTCGCAACACTTGTTCCAAAACGATGCTTTACATTCTTCTTGTCCCGTGTAAGGCCCAACAGAATATTCACAAGATCACCACGCATAATCTCATACTCAGTCGTGACACTCTGATGGCCCGTCCCGCTCTCAATCGTCGGAAAAAACACCTTTGTCCGACCATTCGTGTCAATCATCTGCGTCCCAACTTCATGAACATGCTTAGCGCGAATCGCAGACTCAATACCCATTTTCTTCATGACAGCTACACCCTGATGACGAAGATCAAGCTGCTGGCCGTTCGTTCTGGGTTTGGGGGAGCGCTCGATGAGGGTGATCTCTGCGCCGGTGCGGGAGAGCCAGTGGGCTACTGAGGGGCCGGCGACGCCTCCGCCTACAACGAGGACTTTGAGTGTGGACATTTTATGGAAATAGTGGGATATGAATGATGAAGAATTGATCTGATAACTTTATTTGCGAGATGAAGTCTAAATACACAGTGATATCGGTGATTTGCACCGGCTTATTTGAGGTGAATGGTCCGTCTTACGCCAAAACACCGAGAGACAACACGCAATGTTTCGCAAAAAGCCACTTAATTCAGCCACGAGTTATAAGATCGGGGCTTTTGACCCGTTAATTTACTTGTCTGATCTAAGGCTTGATCTCCCCGGGTAGACCAGATGATTCTCTCGTTGTGCAGGTATCGCGGGCCGTCATGTAATTTTCGCATTCCCAATTGAGGAGACGCATCGCGTAAGTAGACTCACCTGCAGCCAACACTTGAAGCGACGGGCCTGATACGTAATTGTCATTGCCAAATTCCAATGACCTGATTTCTTATCGCTGACGTGTTGTGTTGGTCCTCGGCCCCCAATCCACGATGGTCCAGAACAGCATGTTGGTTGCTCAATCAGACGTGATAGGCATGCAGCGGACATCACAGCCCCAATGCAAGGCATAGCCCAAGGCCTTCTAGAAGGACGAAAAGAATCCTTCCATTTCCGCACTGCATCAGATGCTCCATCTTAGCGTTGATCATTACGCCCAGCCTTGCAGCCATTGCATAAAAATCGCCGCCCGTAGATCTCCCCAGGGCGTAGCACCCAGAATTCTGTTGCCTGTTGCGTGGGCGTAGCCGGGCGGTGGCTGTAACGTTCGTTATTAGCCTAACAGCACTTTACCCCAATAACGTGCATTACCCCGCAGACATGTTAGTGCACCAGCGGAGCGTCAATCGGATCATCGGCACGATTTCGATTTATTCTTGTGATCAATTCCGCTGGGCTTGCTTATCCAACCAGTCACACACGCCCTTGCACTGCCTCGCTTGTCCACTAATGATGCAAACGCGGAGAACATGGCAAGATCGAGGGGTCCTGCACCGTGGCACAGTTCCGTGATATAAAATGCCAAGTTTCCTCTTCACAATCAGATCAGACAACAACAAGACAATTATTAACCTCATTTATCTCGACAAGAATCCCATTACTTTCATATTATTTTCACATTTACACTTTGAAAATGGCCGCCCCTCCGGCTTATCAGGCCGTTGACGATACACCCGCCCCCGTCCCAGATGACCTCATATCCCCATTCACAGATCTCCAAATCGACTCCCTTCCCCACGAACCAGACTCCAGCACCTGCCTCGCCCACCTCCGTCTCCTCTTCGCATTCGAGGCGCTGAAAGAAGATATCGGCTACACAGATGGCCTCTGGGGATTATGGGATACTCGCGCCGATGGAAACATGGTAGTCCATGAGAACGGCGACGTTGATGAACATCCCGCCGCGGGGGAGTTTAACCGTGAACTAGAAGATAAGAAGAAATCACTGAGTAAAATCCGTGAGAAGCGGTGGGCGCTGTTTGTCGCGAGGGCTGTAGATCGGTATGAGGCGTGGTGGGATTCACTCCCGAGAGAACTGAGTCGGTTGACGGAGGGTGCCATGACTGATAAGAACTCTCCGTCTTATGCGCAATTTCCTGTTGGTGATGCACCTCGCTGGTGGGAGAAGAAGGCCCTTCCGCCTCTTGGTGAGTCACTCTGACTACTGAACAAGGCAAGCACTAACAAACTACAGACGTGTTGATGGTATATCACTCTCATATGCTGAACCCCTACAACTTCCTCGAAGACTGCATCCGTCAAGGCCACCGTCAATTCTGGCAGTCCGGCATGCCATGGGGCCTCGTCAACGCCGCTATCGACGGCTCCTTTAGCTACAACGTCTCCGACGACGACAAGGCTCGCTGGGTCGCCCAGACAGGCCGGCAGTGGGACAACGTCGAAGACCCCCTCGTCAACACCATCTCGTGCCCCAACAAGAACTGTGCTCAAGCATTTGACGTCCCCTGGACTACCTGCGGTCTCGAAGAAACACCCAAGTCCCCAGATCGACCTGGTCTCATGGGCGCAGGCTACGGCGACATCAGGTTCGAGGCGCGCTGTCCAAAGTGCAATACCCGCGTGACAAAAGAGACTCTCAGCGTTGTCAAGTTCTGCAAAGATGCCGAGAACGTTGTCTTAAAGAGCTATCCTATGCCTGGCACGATTCTCTGGCCTAATAGCGGAACACCCGTTCCCATCACCGTCCGCTACGGGAATTCATTTGTCAACGCACCACTCGATCAGCGCATGTTTCCCAATCGCATGATTCAGCATGTTTTGCGCATTCAGATCCAGAATCTTCTTGATTCACCTGATCCTGAGGATCCGCCTACCATGGAGACTGTGCGCAAGTTGATCGAGTCTGAGGCGCTTCTCAAACCGAGTGCTCTCGCTACTATCAACGGCAGCGTCGCAAGGGGACGAGCGGGCCTCGTACCAGCTTTCTCAAAAGTCTGTATTCGGAAGATGATGTCTCGATATTGGGAGAACTTCAGCCCTTTTGCTCTTGATCTCTGTGGCGCTGTGATGCGACAGGGTATCTTTGCTGAGAAGATGTGCAAGCTTGACTGGCTGCACTCCCCTACCGCGCGAGAGACCATGGACAGATGCTGTTTGAAGTACAATCGCTTCATGAGGATCATCGCCAAGAATCCCAAGAAGACTGCTGTTCCTACTCTTGATGTCGATCTTGGCTGGCATACCCACCAACTCATGCCTTTGTCGTACTATATGTACACCACGAAACGGATCTTCAAATACGTGCGACACGATGACAAGATCGAGGATGGCAAGTTAAACGATGGGTTTGAGTGGACGAGCAAGATTTACCAAGAGATGTTTGACGAGGTCTACTCAGAGTGTACATGCTGGTACTGCGAGAGCGTACGAGCCGCACACGTCACATCAATCGGCCGAGTTCTCAAGCTCTCCCATAGCGAAAAGAGTAAGCTACCTCCCCTTTGTACAAGAGCCATGGCTGATAAATCTAGTTGCCGATAAGTTTTACGAGTCTGGAGCAGCAGATATGTGTCCCCCCGACAACTCAGCCCATATCTCCTCGCACAACGCCGTCCGCACATCAAATGAAGGCCTCGTCGCAGCGAGCCACGTTGAAAAAGTGCAGAACAGACTTCGAGAAGTTCAGAACAAGCGCCTTGAAGAGAACTACCAAAAGGCGTGTAAACGCGCTGAGAAGAAGGGGCGCAAGCTTCCTCCCAAGGATCAGTACTACGATCACTGGGGTTATTCCTACTGGAGTAAGTCTACCTTTTCCTGAACTAAAGATTAATGCTGACTGATATGTGTAGTGTATGGGCCCTTTATGGCACCGGTTGTGTTTGTCCCGGCGGCGTATGCGTATGGAGCTGCGCCTGGTTGTGCAGCGGGAAGTTGTGGGGGTAATGCAGCGGGTGGAGGATGTGCGGGTGGTGGAGATGGTGGTGGATGTGCTGGGGCTGCTTGTTCTGGCGGTGGAGGGGGAGGATGCGGTGGAGGTGGTGGTGGTTGCGGAGGAGGAGGAGGAGGCGGTGGTTGTGGTGGTGG
>JAAOAS010000096.1:0-128130 GCA_013396035.1 Fusarium pseudocircinatum
GAATAAGATAAAGTAGTCTTCTTAAAAAGATTAAGGACATTAAGTATATAATACTTAGAAAGGTCAATTATTAGCTAGAAAAGCATCTTTAACAAGTAAGAGAGCATTAGTCAACAAGTAAGGTAGGTATGCATTGAGTATACTGTAATATTCATTTACAAGTTCAAGCCGCTTAATATCTTCAACATATATAGAAAATCTGGAATGCAGCTCTAACGCCAAGAAAAAAACACATTTGAGCTGATAATCACAACATATTTTACAGCTTGTTCTTTCCAACAGGCTCCTGAGCAGCAAGCTCCTCATACATGCGGTCAATATGCTCCCTGTAGGCCTTGGCGGCCTGGGGGCGCTTAAGCTTAAGCCTAGTAACGGTGTCAGCACATATACGCCAAACGAGACAAAACTTTAGAGGGAAAACTTACGTAGGGGTAAATAGACCGTTGTCGATTGTAAAAGGATCAATTTCGAGATGGGCATTGCGAACCTTCTCGAAGCTGTTGAACTTGTGCTTCTTGCCAATGCCGTCGAGGACCTTGAGGAACTTGGCTTTCACCTTGGGGTCGTTAGCGGCGATGCGGAGATCGGCGACCTGGTTGGGTGCGATGGTCTCCTGGAGAATCTTGCTGGCGAAAGGAGCAAAGTTCTCAACGTCGATACCAAAGATGGCGACCAATGAGGACTGAGTACCGTCACCGTGAACATAGGCGGCGTTGATTAGGTTGGTGCTGCCCATGTAAACGTTCTCAATGCGCTCAGGAGAAATGTACTCGCCCTGAGCAAGCTTGAGAACGTTCTTCTTGCGATCAATGATCTTGAAGCGGCCCATCTTGTCAACCTCGCAGATGTCACCACTGTGGAACCAACCATCGGCGTCGAGGGTCTTCTCGGTCTCTTCGGCGTTCTTGTAGTACTCGCGGAAGATGACGGGACCGCGGAGGAGAAGCTCACCACGAGGGTTAGGCTTGTCATCCACGGTGTAATCAAACTCGGGAACCGACTCGAGGCAGAGTTCCACACAGCACATGGGGCCGCCGATGTTGCCGGTAGTAAAGTCACCGCGTGCCTGGATAGATCCGACGGCATACGTCTCGGTCATGCCAAAGCCCTGAGCGAAGTGGTTTGCGAAAGCGGCGCGCAGGAACTCTTGGACATCAGGATCAAGCTGGGCACTGCCGCTGACCATGCTGTGGACTCTGTCCATGCCCACGGCGGCCTTGACCTTGGGGGTCCAGATTCGGTCGTACAAGAAATGGGTGTTGGAAGCCTTTCCGGGAGGCAGTCGCATGTTGGCCTTCTTGGTGTCAATGACACGTCGTGAGAGAGCGCCTCGGACACCATCGGCTTCAATAGTAGCAGTGCGAATGGCAGAGTTGAAGCGGTTGAAGAGACGAGGAACTGAGATGAAACCAGTGGGCTTGAGGATCTTCATATCGTCAACCAAGCCCAGAATGTCACCTCGGAAGAAACCAATAGCAGCGCCCTCAGCGACGGCGATCTGATCGATGAGTCGTCCGTAGATGTGGGCTAGAGGTAGATAGGACAAGTGGACGTCCTTGCTGCTCACATTGCCATTTGTTCGACCGCCTGCGATGGCAGAAACAGCGTTTCCGTGGGTGATGAGAACACCCTTGGGGTTGCCAGTTGTACCGGAGGTGTAGTTGATGGTGCAGATGTCATTGCGGCTGGGAGCACGAGGGGCGCGCCCAGACTTAGCACCAATCTCCTCAACCTGAGTCATGGAGTAGATCTGGATGCCATGTTGAGAAGCAATCTCATTGAGAACGGAGGCCTTGGTGTGGGTAGCCAATTCACCCTGCTCGAGCGGGTCGAGAGAAACGATGAGCTTCAGACCGGGTAGCCGGGGAGACATCTTAAGAAGAACAGGGATGTGGGGGAGGGAGCAGACGACACAGGCGACCTCGGCATGGTTGATGATGTATTCTGTTGTGTCGGGACCAAGAGTTTCGTAGAGAGATACCGAGTAAAGTGATTGAGAAGCAATACCGAAGTCTAGGAGGGAGTGTGTCAGCAACTACAACCACATGCTCAATGTCTCTTATGCAGGTTCACGGCACAAGAGGGGCAACCTTACCGGCGATCTGCCACTCAGCCCTGTTCTGCGACCACAAACCGACACCGTACTTTTCAGGAGAATAGTTGATGGCCTTGTGAATCTCAACGAGACCGGCACCGAAATTCTTCCTTCGGACGTCGAAATCACCGTAGTTGATCCAGTCGTACTTGTCCTCCCACTGCTGAGTCGCCTGGTTCCAATGGCGGGTTCCGAGACATCTCGAGTTGGGCCACTTGCGCGCACTCCTCTCAAGGACGTCGTGTGTCGAATTGATACCAGGCTCTAGCGCTGTGACGAGAGGACCATCGCCGACTGCCCAGTGTCTGTAGGCGGCGGTGCGGTTAGGTCGTTCTGTGCCGGGGACGGGAATACCGTAGGGTTTTCCGGGGGGAGGGACTGTGGTGAGCCTCTTGTATAGGGCGTCGTAGTCTTTTTGTGTCTGGAGAGCCATGGTGAAGATCGGAGGCGAGGAGTCAAGTTGTTGGAGGGGTTACAGTTCTGGCGAGGCGAGGCGAGGCGAGGCGAGACAAGGACACAAAGACACGGAGCGAGTCGATTGCTGCGGGGAGAGAAGTATGCTTGGAGCTGTTCTGTTACCCAAGCGAGAGAGTGAGTGGGAAGAAGACAATGGGTTGGCTGGTTGAATGCAGGTATTCAGAGGAACACAAGCACAAGGAGCCAGTTGACTGATCCCTTGCAGATAATTTACTGGTAAGGCTTAATCACAGAATGAAAGCAAAGGAAAGGGAGGGAAGAGGTAGGAAGAGAGGAACAAGATTAGTAGGATTGGGGTTTTTGAAGAAATTCAGTTCCAAGACTTTCTGGACAAGTTTCCGAGCCTGGCGAACGCCATCAAGTTAAGCGCAAAAGTGGAAGAGCGTAGACCGAGGCGCGTTGCGCAGTCTGGTACGCCATTACGCCCATGTGCCTCGGCAGCCCCAGATTTCGTGGAGTAGCACAGGCCTGTAGCTAGCAGAATATGGGATAGCGGCCCTTGGAGAAGACCTGGGGGAGTTGATAAATTCCCCTGATTCATTCATTCCCCCCGCGATACACCCATTGCTACAATGTCTCTTGAATCCTTGAGGCGCGGGACGTGGCCCTTTTTGAGGCAAGTGAACCGAGGATGTGATTATTAGCATCCACAGTTGAAGCTGTGTATGGGGTTTATTGGAGAGAATGCGGGGGACAGACTCATAATACCCTCTCTGCGTCCTCTGAATGCTCATTCAATCCAATAATTCAGAGCAACACTTTCAGCTTGTCAGCACTTGTGTCTATGGCTTGGAGTCACATCAGCAGCCAAGATACACAGCCAAGAACGAGAAGCAGCACAAGTAGGTATCACCAAACAGGTATACATGCGTAACACATCAGAACCCATCACTGGTTCTCGTCGTAAGCACCTTGCTGTACCCTCCGATCCAATTCAATGGAAGGCTCGGGCGCCCAACGGACGCTAGCTCTCCCGAAGACCTGGAGATCACTGTCGTCAGCTGCAGTTGGTCAATTTTCACAGACCGGTACCTTCGGGCCCTTTGACTTTTTCTTGAATGTTTTTCGGTTACATGTGAATATCCATCGATGACAAAAATGTGGCTGAATATTGGACTGAATTGGCTCTTGGTGTTGCGGCCTGCTGATCTGTCGTTCCTCGTGATCCCTACCATCATCATTTTCTATTGGATGTTATATATCCTTGAGCGTTGCTTTGTATCTTGCAACCGTATTCAGTTCTTGGTGTTTCGCCCGACACTCCTTAAGTCTTCCTACATTTTACCGCAAAGAGACTAACAAGCAACTGTAAGCGAAGTGTTTGACATCTGGCTCTTTCCAACGTGCCTCATAGTTCTCTCTTCCTGATTGGACCAGCCTGAGCGGTCATGAGTTTCGAACTTTCCAAACTTCAGCTCGCTAAGAATCTCTTTCTTCTCCCATCATCTGTAACCGAGTCTATTTCTATGCTTAAAAACAACCTCGAAACAAAAACTGCCTCACTGCTAACAGGTTCAGCCAACTGACACAGTGACATTCAATCCTCGAAACGACGTCATCACCATCAATTATGGATCACCTTACCTAACACCAACTTTTCATTCAGTGTCAAAGCGGCCCACGTCAACACGTGCACTTCTTGATGGCACTCACGATACTGGATGAGCTGGCATAACCCGTGCCGATCACCATCACAAATTCGTCAGAAACATCGTATCTGGCGCCAAAAGCATGCCATCCATCAATGCTCCCCATCGCGGACGTTGTATTCGGCGCTTGTCGTCTCGACGAAACACACCCGATAACGATGGATCAAGCGATCTTTTCAGGTCAATTCAAGTTGAATAGCCACATTAGGAAATGAAGCAACAGTATTGCTGCAACAAAGATATCTCATCTGGTAAAAGTTATCAAGTTCTTAAGCCTCCTTTTCAATGTCCCAAGGATTTGCTGCTTAGGTATGCATAAATCCAAGATCTACCGAGATCTACAACAAGCCCGTCTAGCCCATCTCAAACAACGACACTCGCGGGGTTTCCCTCTTGGAAATTACAGTTGTTTTATCTACATGGAAGTGTTTGATAAGAGAAATATCCCTTTTATGCGATGGACGGTGGCGGCCCCTTACCACCATGAAAACGCTACGTTACTCGGCATAAGATACAACGAAGAAGAAAAAGAGGGACTGTTTCATATCGACCTCAACCCTGTCCGTGTCTCAGGCCCCTTTCGTCAAAACACGACCTGATGCAGAGAACCACCTTGACTCGACGAGATTGGACGTGTAATCGTCAATGCCTTTAACCTAGAGTTTCGACGATGGCCTAAAAAAAGAAAAAGCTCACATTCTTTTTTGAATTCGTTCTGTTTTCTTATTAGTGGCCCCTTGACGGGTCCCACGGTCTCTCTCTCGGGCCATCTCCCTTGGATCGTCCACGCCCCCACATGGTCCCGAGAGAATGTCTCGTCAGCAGGTCTGTGGTTTTATATCTATCGATTCCCACGTTTTCGCCCATCGGGCCTATTCTCACGACGATTCCTGTCTTTTTTCTTTCTCTTATCTTATATTATCGTTGGGGTTGAACATACTTGAGTCGTTATCATCTATCGCATGAGTTGAACTTGTAATCCACAACTTTTACTCTCTCTACCTCTCTCTTTCTGTCTGCGCTGTTTCTTGGACCAAATAAATATTGCCACCATGAGTCGGATCGGTTTTCTCTCGCTGCGAGCTCTGCAGCTAGCTTTATCTATTGCTAGTATCGGTCTGAGCGCGTATAGTACGTTAACGATATCCATGATGGGCTTCCGTCAGGGAAGTAACTAATAGTCTCAGTTGTCAACGATTATAACCAGCGAAGCCGAAACTCAGCGCCCTCGCCGTTTACTTATCTCATGGTCTCTTCCATTTTCTCGATTATTTCGGTCGCCTATCTCTCACTCACTCCTCTATTCGTACCGCGCATCTACCACCAATATGCCGCTGTTGTCGTCGAATCTGTCAACGCCGCTCTGTACTTTGCCGGATTCATCGCCATTGCCGTGTTCATCGGGTCGCTTATCATGTGCGAGGGGACTGTTTGCTCTTGCGCTCGTGCCGATGCCGTTGTTGCTGCGGGTCAGTTCACGGCGTGGATCACAACAACTGCTTTCACTGCCAAGGATTTATTTAAGAAGGCTTTCCAAGAACCCAAGAAGGATGACGAGGGTCGAGAAATGGGACAGGCATAGGAGATTGAGCAGACGGTACATGCACACCACATAACAAAAGCCCGGGACTTGGTCCTCGAATGATGGAATTGAATCTCTATTGGAAAGGATAGATGGGTATTAATGACAGGCGTTTGGGCATTTTATGAAAGACGAAATAGCAGTGCTATGTTGAGTAGCCTGGCTATACTGTCAAAGGAGTATATCGGCATAGGAGACATCATACCCAACCTGAATTTGTGGGCTGGAATGGGAAACTCGGCGTTTTCTGCGTTATAGTTTCGCAGCCTTCTGTAGCAGAGGCTGATAGCGCATTTGAAATGAAAGTCAAAGAAGCTGTTGAGTTGGACTGGCTTCAACCAAAGCCATTGAGCTATTTCGTTCGGTCGCTCCGGTATATGTGAAAGTCACGACATGTGATGTGGACGTCAATAGAGCCGAAGACCCCGAGACTCGGGTCGAAAGAGGAAGATGTGAAGTCGTACGAGAAACATCATACTTATAGAGTAAGCTGAGGTAAGGTAAGGTAATCGGCGTTTATACTACTCCGTAGTCGGGGCCGGGTGAACGGGCCGGTTGGTGGCTTGAAGAGACATATTTCTCGGTCAGTTTTTCGCTTGTGCTACGGTCGAAGAAGAGAATAGGAATGCAGTGCGTGGTAATTGCACCATTAGACCTGGGCTTTGGGTCATGGTGGGGGACATGAGGAGCGGAGGACGATATCATCTGATGTTATATATTGCGTGGGAGGTGTAATACAACGTTCAGCTGATTGGGTTATACGCTTGTATCAGGTTTACGTGACATTCTCTCTGCTGTAAATGTAAGAATCTTATCTGTTTTCTGGAAACCAATCGAGTTCCCGTCCTCGTATTACACTGTAGCATTCATCAACCCCGCATATCACCATCATGACAAGCCTAGCTAATTATACAAAATACGTAATTGTTCATCTCCTGCCGAGAAGCCAAATCATAAACGGTTCTCGGCGGTTCTCGGTTATTGCACAATTCATACATTTGCAGCTGTCAAACGATGATCAAGCCATTAGCTTTCTCAAACAGTAAAGACAGCTCAAGTAAAAGCGTGGGGAGCTCGATGGCGTGCTACGCGGGGTCCTAGTGAGCCATGCCCAAAGAGGCTTGGATACACAGGAATAAGAGCACTTGAAAGTGCATATTGGATGAGTTGTGAGCGAGTATAAAGGGGGAATGGGTTGATCTGTGAATCGCTGCTTTTGTTTACTCTTTATTCTCCCGTTGTTCATATAGATTAGATCCTCTGATACGGGAAACGTGATTCATCATGGCTGAGGAACTTAGCAAGAACTTTGAGACACTGCAGCTACACGCGGGGTACGTTTTATCTATTGTTAGCCTCGGCTTTGGTGCTGGGCTTTTCGACTACCATACAGTTGTAGTTGAGAGCATAGAATTGTTTAGAAGAACTCGACTGACTCGTTTCCTTCAGAGCTGAGGTTGATCCTACCACCAAATCGCGAGCTGTTCCCATCTACGCTACAACCGTATGTTCTCCCAAGCTTCATGACGCTCTCATTATGAATCACTCACTAATACCGTATTTAGAGCTATGTCTTCGATGACTCTGCTCATGGAGCTAGGCTCTTTGGTCTCAAGGAATTTGGCAACATTTACAGCCGTATCATGAACGTGAGTTGTCAACTCCCCACCCGGCTTAACTCCCCACTTACACTACAAGCCAACTGTTGATGTCTTCGAGAAGAGAATAGCAGCTCTCGAAGGCGGTGTCGCAGCCCTCGCTGCCTCATCAGGCCAGGCTGCTCAGTTCCTCGCCATCAGCACCCTCGCTCAAGCTGGCGACAACATCGTCTCTACTTCTAACCTCTACGGCGGCACTTACAACCAATTCAAGGTCTTCTTCCCTCGTCTGGGCATCAAGACCAAGTTCGTCGATGGTGACAAGCCTGAGGACATTGCGGCTGCTATTGATGATAAGACAAAGGCTGTCTATGTTGAGAGTATTGGAAACCCCAAGTATAACATTCCTGACCTGGAGGCTATCTCCAAGGCTGCCCATGAGAAGGGTGTTCCTGTTATTGTAAGTCAACAATTCTGTAATCTGGTGTCCGCTAGGCTAATGGTTGTTTTAGGTCGACAACACTTTTGGTGCTGGTGGCTACTTCATCCGCCCTATCGACCATGGTGCTGATATCGTCGTTCATTCTGCCACAAAGTGGATTGGAGGACATGGAACTACAATAGGCGGTGTCGTCGTTGACTCTGGAAAGTTTGATTGGGGCAAGAACGCCGCTCGATTCCCTCAATTCCACGAGCCCTCTGAGGGATACCACGGTCTCAAGTTCTACGAGACCTTCGGCAACATCACTTTCATCATCCGCGCCCGGGTCGAAATCCTCCGTGACCTCGGTTCAACTCTCAACCCCTTTGCTGCTCAACAACTACTCCTCGGTCTCGAGACTCTCAGTCTCCGTGCTGAGCGTCACGCCCAGAACGCTCTCGCCCTTGCTCAATATCTTGAAAAGAGCCCCTATGTCAGCTGGGTTTCATACCCTGGTCTCGAGAGCCACCCGTACCACGAGACGGCTAAGAAGTACCTCAAGAGAGGCTTTGGTGGTGTTCTGAGCTTTGGTGTCAAGGGTGGTGGTGCTGGGAGTGAGGTTGTTGATGGCTTCAAGCTTATTTCTAACTTGGCCAATGTTGGTGATGCTAAGACACTTGCTATTCACCCCTGGAGCACCACTCATGAGCAGCTCTCTGATGACGAGAAGCGCAGCTCCGGTGTCACTGAGGTATGCATTCCTTAAAACTTGATTTGAGTTTAACTTACTAACGAAAACAGGATTTGATCCGAATCTCGGTTGGCATCGAGCATATTGACGATATCATCGCTGACTTTGACCAGTCTTTCAAGGCTGCTGCTGATGCCACCACCAACGGTCAGAAGAAGGATATCCCTGTAGGTGACAAGGAGGCTGAAGCTCCTCTTGCCCCTTAGAGAGATGTAAGACTGAGTGTTTGAAAGGGACTGTGATTAGGATTGACATGTTGAAATACCCACTGGGAGATTGAAGAGATGAGAAAGCGACAGTGTTTATCATGAAATTGTGCAATACTATTGGCTTGTGAACTTGCTTAATAATGACAAAAGAATATCCGTATTGCTAGAAATGTCTCCTTGTTTGTATGTAACCTGTGACGACGACATATCCCTTCTCGTGACCTATACTTAGCGTTTCATCCTTCGAGGTTGTAACCTCGCCGCTTCGGTCCAACCTTGCACCCCATCTTCACCGGCCATATCACGCGCCTGGTCGAGGGTGATGTTTTCATAAACGGGACTCTCCTCTGCATCGTGTGTTTCTTTGTCTATCCCTTCGATCGCGGTAACATTCTGACGAGTTCCCTCACTCTTGGATTCATCGTCAGGAGAGACGCTCTGGCCATCGATGCAAGTAGGCCCGTCCCGTAATCTCAAAGCAAGAACCAAATGGATACCAAGAACATCCTTGACCTTTCCATCAATCTCGAACACTTTATGAGGCCGAATTGAAAACCCATCCTTTTTGTTGCCAATGATTCCAACCTGCGCGCACAAGATAGCATTATCAAGGTTATCTCTAGTCCTGATAACCCACTTGGGCATGGGTCTGAATGAATGGATATATCTCTTTGGAACCATGGCGTCCGGCCCATTCTTCTCTACAGCCTTCCTTTTCTTCCCGACTACTCGGACTGCTTCCCAACTTTCATAGTGGACACTCCTGATAGTGCCCTTTATCTCTCTGATCACTGCTGCGGTGCGAAGCGACTCCTCTTGTTGGATGAGAGCGACCGACTTATCGAGTTCCTCGAGTTCAACGGCGGTTTCGACGAGAGATGGAAAGTCGTCGCCAATCTCTGAACGGGCATTTTGAAAGTCTTGTATGAGTTTGCGAGCGTTTTCGACGAGCTCATCGTGGCTCTTGACTCTCCCGATGAAATGACCACTCTGCCATGACTGGAGGATGAGTTAGCTTAACTCCAGAATGAACTGAAGTAGGTATCGTTTACCTTTTTGCAATAGTATTCCATTCTTCTTTTCTGAATACTAAATGAAGAATGCAGGTAACAGATGAGAATTGTCACGGCCTGGTATTTTGGAGGCTGATGTTGTGACTCACATTCACAACTATGAGATCTATAGTCCCGTGACCACTCCTTCAAGATCCTATCATTTTAGTCGTCATCCTGAGGCACTGGAACGTATTTAGCTGCCTCTAGTCGCTGTGAACAAGTGAGAGCCATTCCTTCGAACAGGGACATAGTAATCAAGCTACCCTGCATGTGCCAAGGTGCAGGAGCCTGGTGGTGTCAAGATGACGCAGCAAACTAGACCTATCAACGACATGTTGTCTTTACTAGAGTTCGTCAGAATATTCAGAGAAATAGGATCGTGTCCCTTCCCACTAAAGCATAAAGGTAGACGTAATCATCTGAATGGTGTGTATGGCAAGGCGAGTGTGGAATACACGTAGGATGCTTTCGGAAGAGGGATCAGGATGGAAAGAAAAAGCGAGGCCAGCATTTTGAACTCTTGTGAACCGATAAAAATGCACGTGTATCAGCCAATTGGACATGTCTAAAGATTTCAGTAGCTTCCAGCATTCACCATTCTAAGATACCCAGCCGCACAAGGTGAAGGGACAATGTACCGAGAGTGAAAGAATTGAATGGAGTGAGTGGTAAGACCTCAGCTTCGCAATTTGTAATTAAAAGGCACTTTCGTGCTCTGGCCAGTTATGAAACTTGGCTAAGCCGTAATAGACACGACCATATCAACATCAGCGTACCATATTGATGAGTGCTAGTATAGACATGTGACTTACATACTGTTGCATCTCTCTCGAAACTGCAATAAGTCCGAAAGATAATAAGAAATTTCACGTTCATCATGAGTTTATTGATAATGTAAACCAGCACTTTGGCTCCATGAGTCTGATGTGGATCGCAGGATTAGGACACGGGATGACCCCTTTACAAGCTGTAGGGAGTCAAGTACAGAGAAAGAGGATTCAGCAACCGCGATCTAGTATATATCACTCTTAAACCAATGCGGCGCCTTCAGATGTGGCACAGCGTTAGTGATTCTATCCTATGTGAATGAAGACCCAAAGAAGAGAGATCATGTCGGATACTGGCCGTCAAAACATGGACAGCAGTTCCATGCTATCAGTGGCCACAGCCTGTCTTTTTTGAGGGACCTGGCTCGATCCCTATCAACGAGACATGAATCGACTCACTCGCGTGTAAAGCCGCCAATGATGATTTAGAGAGACAAAAACGTCGTTTCACTCGAGACATACTGGCTCCTTAACTCAAAGCGTGACTTGGGTTAGAATTACCATCAACTACAATCTACAGAACGACTTGCAGAAGCAGCTGTCCTTGAGGATGCAGATAGCTTTCACGAGGTTGATCTCAATGTTCGCACAACAGGTTCTTGCTGTCTGACATTACTGCGAACGGATTTTACAACCTGACAGCTTTAAGCTACATAGTACTTCTCTATTGATGTGCAACAGCATGGTGACGAGTTCCTGGATATGTTCATGGCTGAGTTTCGAGAAGGTAGGATGTGTGTGTTGATAAGCTGCTATGAAGACCAAGAAATGGGGAGTGGTTTCGCTGAGCTTGTTTTTGTAGGAAAAGACGACGATAGGTCTTTGAAGGGAGCTCATGGATCGTGTTAATGAGATGCCGAAGAGTGTTGTTACCTCTTAGCTTGAACCAACATGCTTGGATAATATCGACGGATGATATGCGAATGTACTATCGCAATTTGAGATTACCGTATTTCACTAGATGCAGATTCAGCTCGTAACTATAAGGAATGCAGGGTCTTGACGGAGAATATGATCCGAATGTCATCGCAAGATAGGTCAAGAGTCAGTGGTTGGTGGAACATGAGAGAGCGGGGGATCGTCACCAGGCGGCCGACCCTTGGGTGTTAGTGGCATAAGACAGTCCAGAATAGCTTCAGCCACTTGAGCTGAGGAACAAATTGTAAGAATAAACAATGATTACAAAGCCTCAAAAAACGAGACAATCAAGCATATTTCTAAGTCTATTTCTTAGTCTGAATACGACTCTTTCCAGTATGAATAATGATGCGTTTGGGTGGTGTAGCACTCAAGTTTTCAGCTTCAACCAACCACCATAAAATAGTTGCATGCGCATGGCTTGGTAATGGTCCAGTCAGCTCTCCCTCATCAACTAGGCGCGGCTGAAACAAAGGTTAAAATCTCTATCCATCTTAGCAATCACACATATAGAGCCGCCTCCTCATTCTGATCTCCCACACATCTTTCAATCTCAGTTGAAGCAAGATGAACTGTAACGAGCTCCAAGAACACTCCAGAGCAGATTGCTTCCTGGTCAAAAAGCCGAGGGCGCTGCAATGGTTCTATAAGGGACAGCTTGTCAAGGAGAAAGAGGAGGAGCGCCAGGCTGGTCGCTTCGAGCTGTTCCTGGATCTTTTATGTAGGTATCTCCGTGCTATCATTCTGACCCTGACTTACACTCTGTAGATGTCGCGATTGTCGCCAACTTCAGCGATGAGCTTGCTGAACATCCTGATGGTGCTCATCTAGCAAAGTATATACTCATCTTTGCGCCGGCATGGCATATCTGGGCTGATCTCCGCGAGATCATGAACTCGTATTATACCGATGATTTACTGCAACGATTGGTTATTCTTTGGGTCATGGCGCTTCTGGTGCTGTATGCGAACAATGCCAACGATGCAGATGAGGATATTACTGCAATGCGAACTACCGTTGGAGCGTACCTCGTAGCCCGCTTCACCACACTCAATGTATTCCTTGTTACCTCATTTGCAGCGTATCAGCACCGCACACAGGCCCGAATCATGGCTGGCTTCATGTTTGTCGGTCTTCTCATCACCATTCCGCTCTTCCTTGAGGACATAAGCATTCGCGCAAAAGCCGCCATCGTCGCAGTGGGCATCTTCTATCAAGAGGCGACATGGGCGCTAACTCTGAGTCCCTGGATCAAGGCTAAGCTACATCTGACTTACAGCACTGCTGTTGACATTGCGCACGAGATTGACCGAATGGGCGCTTTCTTCATCATCATCCTCGGCGAGTTTGTATACAGCATCATTGTTGGCAACAAGACGGGCATTGGCTTGACTTCGGGATACGCCAAGGCTGTCTGCACGCTGATAATTGCGTTCGTGCTGAACTGGGTCTATTCCAGCGGCGATGGCAGTATTCAAGCAACACATCCGATTCGACGATCTGCTTGGACAGCCTTTGGCTTCTTTCTCCTGCATCTACCTCTATCAGCATCGTTTCTCATTGGAGGCCACATCGCCGCCGCGAGCACTGCGATTGAAGAGTTTGAAGACGGGCAGCGCTGGCTTCTTGGTGGAGGGCTTGGAGTTGGTATGTTTTGTCTCTGGATCTACGGGATGTTATACCGGGTCGAAGGGGAGTGTACTCTGTTCATGGGACAGACGACACGGATCAGTGTGAGGCTGATAATTGCGATCATTCTTGTCGTTATCCCGGAGTCACATAACCATCTCAATGCTGAGAGTTTTATGTTAGTTATCATGGCTGTGTTTGCTTTCCTCTTGATATGGGAGACCATTGGGGGCTTATCCAGGACTTCCAAGTTCTTTGAGCCTTGGACGAACAGAAATCCGCCGCCGGAGGAGGATGACAGAGAAGGCTTGGCGGGCGAGTAAGGGGATTGTAAGGCACCTTTCGGAAAAGGAATTGGCATGTTGGATCGTGTTCGGATCATGGAGAATGATAGTGGAACCCTTCTCATGCAGGACATTGATTGACTTGAAGCTATAGTGCACCGCCACAGCAAGCGATCGCCACTGTCTGCGTCATTCGTGGCGTATGCTAGCTATAATGAATTTTTCTGGAAGCCGCGGGTTCAATACGATTAATACCTTATTTTGGAATCTGGAGGAAAACGCCGTGAGGCAGCCTATGAATACCACCTTATTAGACTAAAAGTATGTTGCCACCTTTGCGCAGCAATGTGCTTGAGTGGCATAACATTGAATAGCCCGTTTAAAATCCGAGAGAGAGCTAAGCTATTCCAGGATCATCAATGCATGCGCAAGCAATTCCAAGACGTGACCTGCAGAACGCACTGTAATTGTAAATGCAGCTGTAATTCTAGGTCACCTTGGCGCATGTCACTCACCCCCCCATCCAATGGATATCTTTCACTGCTATTTGCATGCTTCTAGAGTCAGTCGCTCACTAATGAATAGAAGGCTTGCTTGGTCGGAGACCGGACGAGGAAGCCGCGGACAAGGTGGCTGTGCTTTCTCTACATGACAGCTCTTGCACCAATGGCGTCACCTGTGCTTCGCATGTTGGGGGAGGGGCAACCGGGGTTTCGGTGATTGCCCCTCCAGCTCCAGATCCAAACTCATGTTGCTTCTCCAAGTGGCGTTGACGCGAAACATTCAAGGTCACAAGTGGCAGGTGCCAGATTGCCAAGGGAAGTAGGTAATCTAGTAATGTGCTTAAATATGTAGTCCCTCGTAAGGTAGTCTTAGCTTTTAGCCTTAACTTACCTCATCCTTGGCTCTCAAGTCTTGATCTCGGTATTCAACTTCCCCTCTTTGCCTTGACCTTACTTATTCCTTGTACTACACAACCTACTTATACCCACCTGCTACATCATCGACTCTTGTTGATTCCTCAGACGTCGACCTACCACAAATTTCTCGCACAACATTGTTGCTGCATCTGCACTCTATAACAACATCTTTATCGATCGTGTACTTTTTCAAATCCTACTTCGATGGCCGACTTTGCTCCCCCGTCTGGTCCGCCTCCTCCTAAGGCCCCCGAGGTTCCTGCCGGATGGGCCGTGCGATGGAACGACCAATACAAGGAATGGTAAGAGCTTTACTTAGTCTACACGCGCGCACAGCGTCGCTAACATGCACACTACAGGTTCTACGTCAACATTTACACAAAACAATCGCAATGGGAAAAGCCCACTGCTCCCGTCTTTCCAGCTGATGATGCCGCGCCCGCCGGCCCTCCGCCCGGTTACGACCAAGGCAATGCGCCCATCCCTACAGATACCAAGAAGAACCCCTACGAGGACCATCGCGATCAGTCAGCTGGTGGTCCTTCCGAAGATGAAGACGCTAAGCTAGCTGCGAAGCTACAGGCTGAGGAAGACGCCCGCGCTCGAAGTGGTCCTGGTGGTCCAGACGTTCCTGCGGGATATGGAGCATCAAATAGTCCATACCCTCAGAGCAACAGTCCCTACCCCCAGAACAACAGCCCGTACCCTCAACAACAAGGCGGCAGTCCTTATCCCACAGAACTTCCCCCTAGAGAACGTGGTGCTAAGAGCGGTGGTGGATTCTTAGGCAAGTTGCTCGGCAAGGGAAAGCAGATGGCTGGAGGCCACCAACAAGGCGGTGCCGGCGGTTATGGCGGCTCGCAGGGTGGCTACGGAGGTGGTTATCCTCAACAACAGTACTACGGCCAACAGCCCCAAGGCTATCCTGGACAAGGTCCTCCAATGGGTTACGGTGCCCAACCTCACTACGGCGGTGGTTATGGCGCACCAGGAGGTTACGGTGGCTATGGTGGCGCTCCTGGCTATGGAGCTCCTCATGGCGGCGGCTTTGGTGGTGGTGGCCGTAAACCTGGTGGTGGTGGTATGGGCATGATGGGAGGTGCTGCTCTCGGTGCTGGTGCTGGTCTGCTTGGTGGTGCCATGATCGCAAACTCTTTTGATAACGACGAACAAGACGCCTACCAGGATGGTTTCGGTAAGTTCTCATTTCAATTCTCCTAAGACATAACAGCTCGCTAACTCTCTTTACAGAGGATGGTGCTGATTTCGGCGATGATGGTGGCGACTAAAGAGCGTCATACGTTCTGCATGCATTTGCTAAAGAAGAAGGAGTCTCAGTGTGATATTTCCGACTTGAACTCGAAATTGGTTTTGCTTTGTGATTTTTTTTCTGGCAGGATGGGCATTGGGTAAGGAACGAGAATATGATGACAATAAGCTGTGCGTAACTACACCGTGACTAGTAGTTAGGTAACTAAGGTTTATACCTCTACAATGAACTGATGAGGGAAGGTCCAACAGAATATTGATCATTGGTGAATGCATACAATGCCGTATCTCATGATCTACTTCTCTATCGTCCGCTTATGCCCACAGGGCTGTGTATCCATCCAACTTTTGTAGTCATTATATACCAGAAACTGCGCAAAATTTACCGTCTCACGCCCTGGTTCTTGGTGTTGCCGTTACCACCGCTGTTGGCTGAGGTGCTCTCCTTGGGCTTGGAACCAGCGAGGTAGGCAGCCATGTCAAAGTTGGTAAGAGGATTGTCACCAGATGACTGACCAGTCATGGCGGCGCTCAAGGGGCTGCTCTTTCGCTGGGCCTCGAACTCGGCGCGCATTTCAGGGTCCACTGTATCTTGTTAGTACAAGTCTGTTCGCGAGTGTGAAAGATTACATACTGCTGTCCATGAGCTTCGGCATGCCCACCATGAGAACCAGACTGACGAGAGCCATAAGAATCATGGGGTTCTTGAGGATAGCAAAGACCGAGACTGCTATACGTTAGCGCTGAACGGTTCACGGAGAATTGCAAAGTGAGACTCACACTGCGGCCTCTCCATAAAGTAATTCTTTCCCCCAATAGCCCGCAGCTCAAAGCCTCGTCCCTTACTCCCCTCCTTCACCTGCACGG
Organism: Fusarium pseudocircinatum; assembly: GCA_013396035.1. NCBI lineage: Eukaryota > Fungi > Ascomycota > Sordariomycetes > Hypocreales > Nectriaceae > Fusarium > Fusarium pseudocircinatum. The sequence continues at coordinate 16,552 of JAAOAS010000096.1, forward strand.
CCTCCCCCTTATTCCCCCAGTCATTGCCCCGATACGTCTCCCAAGCCCTCACAATTCCCTCCTCCCCATCCTCCGCAAGCTGAACATCAATCCTCAACGGATGAAACGCGTCAGTCGGACAGTGAACGTCAGCAAGGTACGAGCCAGGCGTGACGTTGTGAAAGACAAAAGTGTTGGCGGAGGACAGTGGCGCGGAGAAGTGGACGCCTGCGGAAGAGAGCGTGGCGTGCGTGTTGGCGGGGATGCTGAAGGGGTTCGGGTTGGAGGGGAGATAGAGGGTCAAAGAGTCGGCGAGAGCGAGGGGGAGGAGCGCGAGAAGAGCGCTGGTTTCGAAGGTGAAGCGCATTTTGGGCGGTGGAGGTTGTGAGAGGTGAGGTTAGATGGAGGTTGACGTTGTGACGTTTTTGGTGTTGGAGGAGAGAACAAGTGGGCCAATCAGATGGGGAGATGTGCGGGTGTGGCTTGGGATGATGCAGCCACAGTTGAGAGCTTCTAAGCTTGATATCAAGGCATGGATGCTGAGATTGAATGAGTACACAGTAGCCAATTGGTGGCATTCACGTTGAACAATCAAGACAATTTGGACTTTTTCAATTGCTGTACTTGGCTGCCTTGTATATGCAATTTCTTGGCCTTAAATCCGCGAAACATCTTGTTCCACCAACATAAGAACCAAGCCTTCAATGTCTCAAATGCAAGTAAGGGGGAGAACCGAGTTGGCATGAAAAAGAGTGGCATAGACGCTCATCTAAATTACGCTCTTCTAAAAACTATTTATTTGGGTATCGAGTTCATCAAAGACGCATAAGTCCACTCCTTCGTTTCCCGTGATATGAATCAGACATTTCAGTTCATCCGGCGTCACAGATCGTATAACAAACACTTTTTGGTCTCATCAGCAGCATTATCCCTTCCCATTTGACAAAGAAATTCCTTTTCCTCAAGCCTCAGATGAGCCGTTGGTTGTGGCACTCTTCTCCTTGAGCTCCTTGACCTCGGCCTCGAGGGCCTGGACCTTCTCGAGAGCCTCCTTCTTCTCGCCCTGGATGGTCTTGACCTTCTCAAGGGCGTTGCTGAAGGCTGACTGTGCTGTCTTTGTCTTCTCCTCGGCGTCGGCCTTCTCCTTCTCCAGAGCAGCAGCCTTCTCCTCGGCGGCCTTCTTCTCGGCCTCCAGGGTCTTGGTCTTTTCATCTGCCTCCTTCTGCAGAGACTCGGCCTTGGCAACGGCATCGGCTTTCTCCTTCTCAAGAGCTTCGACCTTCTTAGCAGCCTCCTCAGACTTGGCAAACTTCTCCTTAAGCTCCTTGAGTTCGTCCTCAAGGGACTTGGTCTTATCGGCGGAAGACTTCTTCTCGGATTCGGTATTAGCCTGAGCTTCCTCGAGCTGCTTCTTGAGAGCAGACTCGGAATCTTCAGCCTTCTTTGCGTCAGCCTCGAGAGCAGCAACCTTAGCCTCGGCCTCATCAGCCTTAGACTTCAGCGACGCTTCGGTTTCCTTGGCCTTAGCCTCGGCCTCTTCGGCCTTGGACTTCAATGAAGATTCAGACTCCTTAGCCTTGGCGGCATCGGACTCAAGGCTCTTGACCTTGTCCTCAGCCTCCTTAAGCTTGGCGTTCAAACCAGACTCAGACTCCTGGGAGTTCTTGGCGCTGGACTCAAGATCGGCGATCTTGGCCTCAAGCTCCTTCTTCTCCTATGCAAATGTTAGTGCCTTGATAAGTATGTAATCATGATGAGCACTTACGGCTTGGGATGCCTTCAGGTCTTCCTCGGCCTTGGCAGCCTGGGCCTTGGCCTCCTCAATTTCCTTCTCGAGCTCGGCAAGCTTTGATGTCTTCTCGTTGAGCTGCTTCTCGACAGACTCGCGCTCCTCAGTGGCAGCCTCGAGCTTAGCTTCAGCCTCCTCCTGCTTCTTCTGGATTGTCTCGTGGTCGCTCGTGACGGTCTTAAGCTTCTCAGCTTGCTCATCACGTTCCTTCTTGAGGGCGTCATGCTCGTCGGTAGTAGACTTGAGCTTGGCTTCAAGGTCGGCAGCCTCTTTCTTGACCTTTTCCAGTTCAGCAGATGAGTCACCCTGAGCCTTGGTCAAGGCAGCGGTGTGGTCCTCGGTAAGCTTCTTCTGAGCCTCCTCGGCGGCAGCAAGATCCTTCTTAGCAGTCTCAAGGTCCTTGGACAAACCATCATGGGTAGACTGAAGAGAACCATGCTTTTCCTTCCACTCAGCAGCATCCTTTTGAGCCGCGACAAGCTCAGAAGAAGAGTTACTCTTGAGAGACTCGTTGGTCTTCTCGAGGTCAGCAACCTTCTCCTTGAGCTCAGCAAGCTCCTTCTCAAGAGACTTGTTGGTCTCCTCAAGAGCAGCGTACTTTGTCTGGAGGTCACCAAGTTCAGAGAGCTGCTTCTTGAGTTCGGACAACTCGTTCTCAGAGTCGGCCTTGTGCTTGTTGTGTGTTTCTTGGAGAGCATTTGTCTTCTCTTGAGCCTCGGCGAGATCCTTCTTGGCAGTAGCGATTTGGGAGTCGGACTGCTCCTGGAGCTTGTCGAGTGTCTCTTGGAGAGCGGCGTACTTCTCCTCGGAACCAGCCAAGGCCTTCTTCTGCTCGTCGAGGGCAGTGACGGCGGCGGCCAGGTCGGTCTCGAGCTTGGCGTGGCTGGACTGTAGAGTGGTGAACTTGTCTTCGGAACCGGTCAGAGCCTGCTTGCCTTGCTCGGCGGCGCTGGAAGCGGCAGCAAGCTCTTCCTCAAGTGTGCTGTGGGCTTTGGTAAGAGTCTGATGCTTCTCCTCGGCCTCGGAGATCTGTGTCTTGAGAGTAGCAATCTCCTTGGTGAGAGCAGCCTCGAGGGCCTCGCGGGCCTCCTTGGCCTCAGCAAGCTCTGCCTTGAGGCTGGCGAGCTCATCGGCAATGGATTGCCTTTCCTGCTCCAGACCCTTGAGCTTCTCTTCGGTAGCAGTCAGGCTGGTCTTAGCATCCTCGAGCTCCTTGGCATTCTTCTCAGCAGTCTCCTTGGTAGATCGGAGCTGCTCGGAGGAAGAGTCACCGCCCTTCTTCAACTCTTCCTGCAAGATGGCGATACGGGCGTGAGTCTCATCAAGGGCAAGAGAAGACTGAGCCTCAAGCTCCTTGATCTTTTCCCTCAAATCCTCAGCATCTTTGGATACTGTTGTGCATTCCTTCTCCTTCTTTGAGAGGTCTTCCTCGAGGACGGCGATGGTTTCTTCCCTGTCGGCAAGTTGCTTCTCGAGAGCTTGTCGCGCTGCGACGGAGTCTTCACCGCTACTACTGGAGAATGCAGAAACTACGCCGCCCATATCGAATCAGTAATGGGGAATGTGGGGTGTTTGGAAAAAAGTTTGAGGAGAGGAGGGGTCAAGAAGATGATCGGTTAAGGCAAGAGAGGAGGAGAAGAGGGGAAGAAAGGAAACAGAATAAGGTCACTAGAAGATCGAGAATCTCTTAGAGTTTTTAGGTAAAAAAAAAAAGAGACAAAGAGGTTGGCTCGGTTGGAGGTTGGAGATGTCGTTGTTGAAGTATGAGCTTGAGGTGGTGTTGCAGTAGCGGCAGCGGATTATGGAGACGTAAGTTATCGGGGGGACAAAAAAAAATCGTATCAGACCAGGCCAGGCCAGGCGCAGGCCAGTCCACCCCGGGCTCCAGTCCAGCTCCAGATTAGGTAGGCCACCATACCATACGCTAAACAGCTAACCACCAACACTTATCACCAGGCTGTGATAATTTTCTCAGGCGGTCACCTCGGTGATAAAATGAAATGGCTGGGCCGTGCCGTGATTTGCACTTCGATTTACTGTTTCCTGTTCCTCCTCTGTATACTTTGGGTAAGTAAAAGGTGCCAGAGGGTCAATTGACGGCCTTACCGCACTTTAGCATGGGATCTTTCGGGTCTGAATTTGCTGCCCATCATCCAATATCCACGCAGCTTTTTTGTCCTCTAGTGGGGTTCTCAATGAACGACATGTCACCCTTGCAAGCTCCATCGTTCAGATTTTCAATCAACGTACATCCATATCCATATCCGTTCTCGTTTGTACCTAGGTAAGGCAAGGCAAGGCAAGGCAAGGTCCTACTAGGTAGGGTGGTCATCCATGATGTGGCATGCTTTACCGCCTATCATTTGATTCAAGAAATGTCGCATTGTTACGTTGGCATTTGAACAACGAGGCCGAGAGTTGAATTGTCAATCAGACTACCTACTCTACTCGACCCAGACTCAGTCAGAGCCCAATATTTCACTCCCAATTCCTCCCTCCTCTCCCCTTCCCCTCCCAAGACAAGACAAGACCAGACCAAGCCGGACCCAACCCCCATCAACAACAAACTTTTTTGCTTTGGTCCCGCCAAAAGACTCCGTGCTTTATCACCCAACGACTCATGGGCCTGCCTCCTGGGTCCCGGCCTCGCCATCATGCACCAATTTCATTGTATCCGTGCATCGTTTCCTCTATGCTGGACATTTCGTCATCATCACTTGCATTGCTAGACCCTGGTGCTGCTCTTTCACATGCCTGCTATAGTCAAAGCTTTTATGTCGACATCCGTTATGATATGCCTGACCCGACCGATTTACTGAGTGAAACAAAAATTGAGACAAAGCTTCAACGGGTCTTGATGAAACATAACCTGCAGAATGCTACCTTTGCATATGCAGGTGCCTATATATAAACAAACATGTCTCATGCTCGCTCTTTCTGGTCGTCTGAGTCACCTTTCTCTCACCTTTTTGCCAAATTACTTTCCATATCGATCAATATCCTTCCTCGGCTTGACCGTCAAGTAACCCCGGTTTATGCGAATCAAACTGGAGTCCCATTTGCTTTTTGCTCCGCCCAAGACTCCATGTGCTATCCTTCATGGACTCGTCATTTTTGTTTCCATTTCAAATCAAATTAGAGTGTAATCAATGCATTTCCGGCATGGGAGGGGAGTAATTCATGTGAGCGCGCCATGGTGGGACTAATTCTGAAAAGCCATCATGTCCGATTTTGGCGATCATGCCCAGCATTAAAGTTGAGGTGGTTTCCGTTTTCAGGGGAACCTCAACAGACATACTCTATTTCAAGAGCTGTCTACCTCAATTGACAGAGGTGATGGTGCGATCGGTTTCCCGGTTGTGTCATCAAACAAAGTCGAATATAGAGTCGATGGTCGAAGTTACTCATCTAAACGTAGCTCGGAAAGGCCCTTCGACCTTGACATCCCTGATACCTTCCGGCATCAGTCGCAGCCATTCATTCCAGCTCTCGAGGTCGACGTTGTCATCGTCCAGTCGAATAGACAAGTGTAATTGGGGACTGTTCTCGTACGAAGAGAAACTTCCTCGCGAGGGGCTGTTCTGGTACACTGGAGAAAGAAAGATAGACGGAAGCCTCGAGTTGCCCGACATCATCATGTGCAACGGTGAGGGAAAACTGGTCAATACTTCTTTCTCTGGATACTTGTCTTGGACCATTTTGGCGTACTGAGAGAACAAATTCGCATGCAGCTCAGCAGCCGAAAGAGGACTCAAGCGTGCTGCCCGGACTCGCAGTTGTTCAGCAAGGGCCCGAGTGAATGCACAGCGATCAAGATCGTAATAATGCTCTTCTGATACCGAAGCTGCAAGCAGTTCCAGGACGCCCTGTTGTCGAACCATTCTAGAAGATGGGTAGTATGCAGCATCCATAATAATCAACGTATCGGCACAAGCCTCTTCGAGAGTTTGCTGTATACCACCCCACCGGATTGTTGAGGCTTGTTCTGGATTTCGCGAGCTGCCAAGTCTTAGTCAATATCGATGCAGAAGGGGTTGCAAATGGCATACCTTGCCAGGACCATCTCACGGTTGCCATCGAGGTATGTATGTCCTGCGTAATAGACTATTTTCAACACATCACGCTCATCGCGGTCCTCAACAAACTCGTTGAGCGCCCTTGATAGCCATCTCCATGAGCTTTTGCAGCCGTCAGAGGACGACGGGATAGCTTGAACTTGGAAGTTGTAGCGATAATACTTATCAAAAACCTCAGCGAGCTCCCGGACTGCGGTCTGGATTATCGGGACCTCTTCATCGTCTTGCCAAAATAGGAACAGAACCTGCACGGAACTGTATCGATCACGACTGGGAGTGGAAAGCATACGCCCCACATTGGATTGTAGATCGTTCTTGAAGCTCTCGATGCCAGGTAAAGACAGGGACTTCTCGAGGCGAGGGCCTGATGGTAAAGGAGTACGAATTCGAGCGTCACTTAACGGAGGGCGCCCGGGCAGGTTAGAGCCAGGAGTACTGGAATCGATATCCATTTCCTGAGAATCGTGGAACAAGGCCTGGACATTGGCAATCGCGGGGGCGGGGCTCAGCGGTCGGCCGGCAGCGGCGAGGGAAGGTGCAATATCCTGAATAGTCGGGCTACGCGAGCGATGAAACTTGGTTACGACGTCTTCCCATGTCATATTATGATGACTGGGGTGGCACTACAATAATGGAGGTAAGGGTTGGCAAACAAGTCCATATAAAAGAGTTTGTGTGGCATATAGAATGGGTATGACTTACAGCGACTCGCCGCCTCCTACAATCGATGCATGCACCCAGCTTTCGAATGAGTGCAGCGCGTTCTCTGGACTGCTGAGAAAGGGGCCCGGTCCGTCTCCTGCTCGTGCGGCGGTTGTTAGAGACGTCGGTGCCATCCTTTATAGAGAAAATGGACTGGTGCAAGTTAGGAGAGGTGTCGGCACTGTACGATGTGTTATTGGTCTCTGTGGAGGCCAAGGTAGCGCTAGTGGCCTGAGTTGAGATGGAGGAGCATGTGTCTTTCCTCAGTGGCGGCGTAACTGGGTGGAGATTGTGGTGAGGATGATGGTGCTGCTGCTGTTGGTGTTGTTCGAACGTATAATGCGCCGGCGAGGTCGGCGACGGTTGGCGGAGCGGGGGAAGCTCATCTGGATTTTGCGCAAGTGAGTGGGCGGAGACTGATGCGACAGCTGTTGCAGCGGCGAGAACAACAGGCAGCGAAGCAGACTGAGCAGAGGGCGACGAAATTGAAGGTAGGGATGGCGTCGGAGCGGTTTCGGATACAGAGGTCGGCTGCGATGGAGATGGAGACAATGGAGGTTGCGGCTGTTGATGTTGGTGTTGGTGTTGCATGGGCGGAGCAGCAGGAGCTGGAGAAGCCTCGGTCATGCTGTGGGTGACAGAATTCATGCTGATAGGTAACGAGGTTGAATGAGCGTCACAACTATTCAAACGCCCATTATCTCAAGCTTGAGGGAGGAGAAGGGTTGAAGTAGGACAGAACAGCTCGCAGACCAGGAAGCCTGCCAATAAGCCAGTTGCTTAGATATGTAACTGTATTGCCAGTGGGTGTGTCAATTGTGTAGGTGCAGGCGCAAGCATACGGCACAGGCTGCACAAGCGATGGGTGCGTAGATATGTGTGTAGTGCCGTAAATAAACAAGTGTTCACCCCACTACCAGCTATTCCAGCTTCGGCAAATAGAAGTGTCAGCAGCGTACAGACAACCGCAGCTTTGCAGGCGCACTGAACGAGTTGTAGATACTGAAAGAGGAAGATTCGCAAAAGCAACTTGGTGTCGAGATGGTGACCAGCAACTTAGAATGGCCTCTGTGTGGGGAAATCTTGAGTTGGTAAGGCAGAATATTAAACACCCTGGGGCGAACTGAGAGACGCAGAGACAGATGGATAGAAGACCCTGAAATACTGGGCAATTCAATTGACCGCAGCTGAGTGCAGTGAGGCCCGGCGCAAGTGATGTATAGAGATATGGAGCGGTAATAGCAGACCAACGATGATTAAGCCGACGATGAGCTTCACAATTGGACCTTGAACAAGACGAAAGCGTATCAACGTCTAGCTAGGTGCGCGATGCAAAATAGCCAGTGGACGATACCTCGATTCGTTGCAAGACGCGCAGTTTCGGCTGCTAGCTTGTGGGATCGAAGGAAACGTTTGGTCGGATCAAGGCGATCTGAAGGCGAGATGGGAGTCGTATATACGAAAAGCCGGCCTATGATGTACTAAGACGGATTTCAAGATGTAGTTCAGGTGAGCGCGAAGCGTAACGGTGAAGCAATGAAGCGAGCCCAGGTCACTTGAACAAGAAGATGGGATCGAGGGGATGCTAAAGAGAAATAGCTAACAAGAGCAAGAAAAAGACAGCGCAAGTTCATGCCATGGAAAGAGACCGAGAGTCCTCCGTCGTCGCGAAGACTGACCTGAGATGAATGGAGTGGGGTGTAAAGAGGTGAAGAAAGCGGAGGGGAGGGCGTGGGAGAGAGAGCTACAGTTTTGGAACGACCAATCAGCAGTAGCTTGTCTGGTCTCACAAGCGAAAGTGGGATGGGTAGGGGCGTGCGCGGGAGCATTTAGGTACTAACTCACCATGCACGGCGGAGAGGAGCGCTGCTGGTGACAATGCCCGCCAGAGGGGAAGTGGATTTCCCCGGGAAGCAGGAGATCAAAATGAGGTAACTTTTCACGGCAAATGCATGGACTAGGTACCTGAGGTGAGAGTAAGGGACCGGCCCGGGAATACATTGGCTTGCATTAGGGGGTGCCTGAGATTGGGTAAAATGGAACGATACAGAACGGAGCAGCCTTGACTTTGATGGTCACTGGATTTCTGGAGTAAGGTGGGTTCAAGGTCAGTCGAGGTCAGAAGCCGAATATGGACAATCAATACCGAATCGAAGCAACTACTTACCCATCGAAACATCGGCTGAGAGGCATACATTTGTTGAGGATTTCTCACGAGCGAGACTGAGATAAGATGCATGTCTCAATCACCACACGAAAGAATAATCCAACATTTCTCAAAAGGCCAATGACAGACAAGTCGACCGCGGGATGAGGTTCATGAAGCAAGACAAGGTGAGACGATTTAGGCTAGACCCGGCTGTAAATCCCGGCCGAGGTGAGCGGTAAATCTCGGTATGAAATAAAATGGCAGCACCTTCCGTCTGGCATCACAATGGTTTAAGCAATCAATCACGAGTCTCGGACGTCCCAAGACTCCAGGAGTAAGGATCCTGACAATAGAACCCAATTGATCAAATCCGCATCCCACTAGACTGGTTAAGCTACAGTAGCGTTCGTTACCTAGTTATGTGATGATACGCGGCTCTGGCGGCAAATGCTACCCTTGTTTTCTTTCTTCCTTCCTAAGGTTCCTTGCTTGCTTGGTCTGCCCTGTCTGCAATGTACTGTGCCTTCCCATATTAACATACGCTTGTAACGTGACGACGTGGGCTTCTGGCGTCCCTGCCAATCCAAACATAACACCAGCAAAGGACTTTCCTCGGAATTGCTTTCTTTTTCGGAGGCAGCACATACATCTCGTCCATCTCCCCACTGAACCCCCCTCAAATGTGATCCATCTCTTCTTCTTTAACCGTACCCAAATACGTCGATTTCAACCGCACATCGGTTATAGGCACCTGGCATGTTAAGATCGGGTAACATGTCTGTCAGACGAGGCGATATCGGCTCAACAGGGCTCTAGTCAAACACTCTGAATATTGGGCCTATGATTGAACTGAACGAAGAAGGTTGCGATGTTCAATACTCTAGTCCGTATAAATCCGCCCGCATCAAGCCTCTTCTGACCAGACTGAACGATTACGATGCACTGATCCATATGCACATTAACATAACCCCCCCCCGGTCATCTCGAAGAAGCAAATCACCCACATCTTCTCGAGGCAGAACTGGTGGAGGCATCTATCAGCCAATCTTAAGCCAGCAAAGCAAGAACTCGATCAAAATGTGCTACGCTTGGATCAAGTTCAGAGATCCCATCTGCTTCGCAGAACCATCTCCCAGTTCAAGTCTATGGTCAGACAGTCTGCGTGTAACCCGTACCACGGACTGATGGATGGCTAAACCCTGTTGGTCGCATGGCATGCCTATAGCACCCTGTGAAGAGATCCGTGAAAGGACCCGTTGTCCAAAACATCTGTTTGACCGGAGGTGCAACACCGAGCACAGACGATACAGCTCCCCTAGCTCCCAGCGTCACAAGCTAGGATGCATCACGCCGTTGCCTTCTTCATTAACGGAAGCGAAAAGCTGCCCAACATTCTCTTTTTTCCCTCTCCTTCCCGGTTTCAGGATTATGCTCCAGCGGGATCTTTGGAGTCTGAAATCGTGACTGCAGGCATAGACAGTATATCTCATGTCTGCATTCTGTGTTTCCACCTCCATGAGGTAACCGGGTTCCGCCACCAGCGTGTGGGTTGTCTGCCGCCAGCCTCGTCGGCAGCTGCAACCTATGCTAAGACATGCTATGCTTGCATGAGTACTACGTAGTTGAGAGGAACATCAATTGCCCTTTTGTACTGTCATTGTATTTTGTCCCAAAGCAAAAACAATCAACCGGTGCCTGCTTGGTCGTAGCCTAGTTATATTGGGTTCTTATTCGTTTACTAATCACTCAAGGCGTTTTATAGGTACGTTGGAAACATTGTTACCATTTCTCTCACTCGCAATATCAACGCTTTTCTTGACGTCAAGCTCGACAGAGATGGTAAACGGCGCTAGGCTTGTGACCTTGCTTCTGTGCTGATACAAGGCCGAGCCTTGATATGACGTGCGGTATTGAATCGACTTCCCCCTTGACCATATTTCTTATATCGAGACAAGCCAACTGCTCGATGCCGCTGAGGCTCGATACTTACCCGCGGTTAATCACTTACACCTGAACCAGCTCCACGCACCTACCACTCGCACTACTGCGAGTTAGAGCTTGGCTCTCACAAATCGTCCCCATACACTTTAGGACTGCTGGTTCCATAGGCGCGCCTCCATATTGCAGAAGCAGCTCTTAAGCCATCCAAGGAGAAAGAAACCACTCACACTAGCACCGCACGGAGTGTTGTCATTCGCCGTCCGTTGACCCCCGTTCCGGTTCGGTGAGAAGGACGTGTGGCCCGTACCCACACTACATCAAAGTGATTCGGCTGTAAACTCGGGAAGAGGCACCCCAAACTCAATTTGTCAACCAGGCACGTTATTTGATGGCGGCTGTTAGTGAACGCTCAGTTTCTCGCTGCAGAGCCCCAGGCACATGGCCGGCCGTCCGTCCATCACCCGTCATCCCGTTCCTCCAATTATTGTTAGTTATCACTTCAAGTATTAACCACGCACCCTGTTCTATGTACGGCATACTGTCCCTTGAGACATGCACGACAGAGCTGCCTTGCACTAAATATGGAAAGCATAAAATATGTGCAGAAATCTATTACGGCATTACAATTATCAAATCGACTCGATTAGATTGGACAAGCGGTGGCTGAATTCTACCCAACTTCAACATGAAAGAAATTTTGTCTTTCAGGTGCTTGATCGGTTCACCTCACCCCAGAATTCGTGAAGAGAAATCATCGGCAGCTAAGGGACCTAGACGCCAAGGGCCCAATATCACTATCAGGGGTCCCTACTGGTCGAGTCCTGTGTCAATTCTCCGCCCCCGTGCTCACAAACCAAAGCAAGGGCCCGGTCTTTTCTTCTTTTCTTCTTGATGAAGCCTGTGGGCCTAGCATCTGGGGCAGGTTAACAGATTCACCGAGGTTAAGTCGAATGCTACGAAGCAAAGCCGCTTCAGTTGTATATTGGTCATTCTCTCACATACTTATGAGCATAGCAAGCCCGTATATGATCCCATATTCATAGCTTGAATCATTTTATGTCTCAGTATTCCTGTAATGTGGTGTATGCCACCTCTTGGAACAAAGAGGGTGTTGTGATACACATCAAACTATCTTTCACCCCAGTCGAACCTGGCTCCGGGTCTTCACCGAGATCTTTTCGACATCATCAGATCTGATCCACTTTTCAGTTCTCGTTGTTGGTCCAAGCTGGAGTAAGGACCGTTGATTCATCGGCACCATGTTCCTTTTTGACGGATGAGCAACCGACTCCGACGTGACTCTGGGTCCTTTACAATAGGCCAATCGGTGTTACGATCTCCACCAAGCACATTAGATTCACCGATAAAAGGCGTCTTCAACCGGCGGGAAAACAGTACGAATGCTCTTTATTCCACCACTTCGACTGGCATTAATTGGGTCGAGGATGTTAGACTTACATACGAAGCTGACACATTTGAAAACCATGGCATCTGACGAGCTCTCACCTTCATTTCACATCATTAGCACGACGCTTGACATATTTCCAGATCACCGCATGTTGGGTTGGTTCATACATTAACACACCGCACAGCCTTTGAAGGTCAGGCAGTGACTCCGGACTTGTCTCCGGTGCTGGTTCCCGAATATCGAAAGGCACTTGCTGGACTGGGCCCCGTACCCATACGGGGTTGGACAGGGTTTTCGTCTTCGGTTCATCGTAGGCCGAGAAGACCGTCCCGGTACCGCTCTTAGGCGTCCGCAGTGGCGGAATGACCGCGGCATAACTGTCGCCTGTATTTGAGTATACATGGAGTCTGGAGACTTTTCGATGTGCATCGTGGCTGCTGCCTTCCACGAATCGAGACCTCCAATGACAAAAATCCTGGCTTTTTTTCGAGCTTATAGAGACTGCATAGTGACAATGTAAGTCGATCGGCATCCTTTTGAATAACCGCTCTGGTGATCTTTGGTATTCTTGAATCAAGCTTTTGAGTGAGTTGTATGCTTTGTGAGCCCGAGCACGTGCACAATTCGATTTCGTACGATATTTCAATGATCGAAAAGGTATACTACTCGTATTGGCATCCTGCTACATGACATGCGACTAGCTACTCCGGTAGTGATGCTTCATGACCATTGGAAAAAAAGAATATACAAGAAGACGCAGACAGGTTGTTAGCTTAAATGGGATATAGATTGCTGCCACTAGGTAACCCATTATAATCACCATTTCTGATTCTTGGTCCATGGGGAACTTACAAGCTCCCCCTTATCATTCTTACTTGTCCCAATCTCATCACGTTTGTCATCAACTAATCTCCCCCATTCAAGCAGTAGTCTGAAGAGGTAGACTTCTTTATCCTTTTCTCCTAACGCTTGGTTTGCCCACTTGGCGCCCTGCTGTGCAATCCAGGCCCCATCCTTGGCCAACCCCTTCATGCCAGTATCGCGCCCATTGAGGTATGCTTTCTTCTGTGTACCAGTAAAGTATGTCAAGGTGGCGTGCAATCCCTGATAACGCGTATCGATTGGCACGAAATGTAGCCAGGGAATCAGGCGATCACTATACCACGTACGAAAGATGGTGGAGATAAAAGGCACGCTCTTTGAGCGGAGCACGCGGAGAAGGTCGGGTGGCGGGCCGTAATCCTTATCCAAGAGAAGGATATAGCGGTATTCGAGGGGTTCCTGGTCTTGAGCTTCGTTGACGATGGGATATGTCTGATGAATAAGCTCACAATTGGGGCCTGTGCAACCTGTGTAATTGTTCATGCCGACACTCGATGGAAGGACAAGATTCGCTTCCGTAATTGGTACCTTTTCATGTCGGTATACTGACGGGTCTTTTGCCGTTGGAAGGACCATTGAGACCTTATCCTCGGGATTTTGGTTTCCCAGCATATGAAGGAGCCGAAATTTATGATTGCCGCGCAAGGCCTGGTCTGAAATAACGCCATTATCAGTTTGACCACGCCAAAACATGGCATCGTAGCGACGGTCGAAGTTCCAGCCTATATCAAGTCTGTCGTCATCTTCCTGTGGAAGAGGTATCAGGATGTCACTGAACGGCTCCGACTTGGAGAACCCAAACAATGGCAAAAGGTCCCTGATTGGTTCCGCATGAGGACGAGAGAGAGACATACCATGGAGGTACTTGAGATCAGGCTGAAAGCAGTACTGAAGTGATCGTTCCCAGTTGACCATGAGTTGCGCCTTTGAGTGCCTTCGTACGCAGTCGGCGCAAAACTCTCCAATGTTCCAGTGCGGGTTGATCCGAGTTCGTGAGCCAGGGGGACATGCTTCAACCTGCATCTGGCGATAGCTGGTTGGGCTTATCAAAGAGGGCTCCTTGGTTTGGGGATAATCTGGCAGCGCTGGTAGAGGGGCGGCCACAGGAGTCTCTGCAGATCTGGCTTCCTTAACCTGGTCTGCGTCATCTTCTTTGGCTGTCCTTTTCGATATCAGATTGACGATTGGGGTCAGGTCAGCTCTGTTGTGCCCATTCGCCGTCTCCCAGGATGGGAGAATCCGTGGCGTGATTCCCAGGTTAACGGGAAAGAGCATGTCAGGGAGAAATTTGGCAAACTTGTTGATGGTTACGACGAGGCCGTCCAGCACCTCAGCATCATGACCAGTGACTTCAGGTAGCCTCGATGCATTACCGTTCTTGATACCGATTGTATGGATGCCAGGCATCTGAGACAATATGGAAGCTCGTTGCCGAAGTTTGTTGGGTCGGATGGCTCGGAAGGGGACCAAATCTTGGTCGATCTGATCGAATTTATCAATGACCACGGTATCTTTAGCCAGGTCATACCAATCTGCAAATGCCGGGGGAGGATCCCGTCCTTCATGTCGTTCCTTATAGATCTTGTGAGCAATGGGAAGGCTCCCACTCGTGCTCGCTTCCTGCATCCAGCGGTCTTGCCTGATATTGGCTCTGTAAATGAAGTCATTGACAGGATGACGCTTGAAAGTCTGCGGATCCGACTTGGCAATGAATACAGTAGTGCCCACAACAAGGCCAACGAGGAGAGCCATGAGAACGAATCTTCTGATGAAGATGACAGATTGAATACCATGAGTGTATGTGAAGATGATCATGCCGAAAGCAATGAAGTAAAGTGGGGTGATCTCATCAAGACGTGTAGGGTGAAGGTAGTCACCGTAGTTGAAGATGTTGTGACAGGCCTTTGCTGTTCCCACCAGAAAAGTGATGATAGCAGATGGTGTAAGTGGCGATGTCTCGCAGACCCAGAACGTAGCTGAGATCGTTAGTGCTGCAAAGGCAACACTGTCGACGATGATATCAAAGCCGTAAAGAAAGCCAAACCCAGCGTGAAGCACAGAAGACCCCCTGAAAAGCCTGCTCCCCACCCACACAAGGCTCATCGATATCGAAGATAGGGTCAAGACCGTACCCAAAGTCCGTAAACGCAGCTTAGCGGTGCGCGACCAAGCGAGCAAGCGCCAAAGGAGAATCACGATGATGGTATCAAGCACAAGTCCCATACACTGCAAAGCAAGGGTTGATCGTTTGCTCTCGAGTAGTTCAAAGCAGTAGTATGTGGAGCGTGTTATGCGGCTTGTAGCGTAGTATGTGCCGGTAGAAAACACCACGAGACTGGACACCGCCATAGTAAGCATAACTCTTGGGCCACTAAACCAGTCGACCAAGTCATCAAAGCATGAACGCCAGGGGTCATCAGGGTCTTCTGGTGGTGGAAAGCCCCATTTCCTTCGAGAGGTGAAGATTTCGTAAGCGAAAAAGAGTAGTGGTAGAAAAGACTGGGTGACTGTAAGCTTCGCTACGATCCATCTGTGATACAGGGCATAGTCTCACCTCGAGGCCAGGAGTTGCACATTGTTGCTGATAATTGACACGATGGAATATTTCCAGCCTCAATACAATGCATAATACAAGCATTGGAAGGGAAAGTCTTCTTGGCCTTCCAGGCAGATGTGTGTTCTGCCCCCTTCGAGCATCATGTGTGCCGTCAAGTAAAGAGCCCTGGCGACGATGCGTTGTGAAGCGTCCATCTGCGCCAGGAAACCACTTGGTTATACAGCTGATTCCATAGCATAATATTCCAGAGAGAAGAAATACAAGAAATGATGATAGTCTCGGACTCTCTAAGCAATATCTCATGTTAGGTCTGGTTGCATATCTGGAATGACCGGGCTCTGACAAACCTGTTAGAGAATGGCGTTCAAGGGTTTGAGATATGTAAAAGAATGACGAGGCAGCACTATAAACAGAATTAGCTATTATAAGTTTTAAGACTCGATAATGGGAGGAGAAGTGTACCATAAAGCAAACAGTTGAACCACTGTATCTCCAGCCATGATGGCTTTATCAGCGCCCTCAAGGCCCAAATAGACTGAAACAAGGAATATTTAAGCTTCAAAACACCTCCAAACCACTCATGTCGTCGCAGTCTGGCTTTTGACTCTCAACCAAAGCATAGATATTAACTCCAAGTCAGTATTTCCATCAATCGCAGTTTCGTATCGTCGTCATGATGGAGAAAACACAAGACAGCACCCCTGCTCAGTTCTGGCTGATTATCAGGGGACTGCTGACGAACACCCCTGGAAATTACCTAAGCGGGCTTTCATTCGCTGAGCGTTCTGAATACAGCGGTTTGAAACTCCAACGGTCCACTAAAGTTTAGGGGCATCATGGCTACCTTACGTTACCTCCATGTCTAGGTATCTGATAACAACTTTAAACCTGCATGTGATGTAACAGCTCAAGCTCAAGCTTCATCATGGCCGGCCTCAATGACGTGCCCTTCATCAAGGGTCTTGCCGTGCCCTCCGTATGCGCTCTGATCACATTTCTTGGCTATTTCTCCCAGTTTCTCTTCCACTACTCGACGTCTCTCGAACCAGGTCCTCCCTCGCGCCGCGAAACCATCATCTTCAACACCCTCCTCTTCACACTATGGTTGACGTACTACCGAGCCGTAACCGTCGACCCGGGCCGATATATATTCAAGGACCGTGTCATTGACGCTGATGGGCAGCGATGGTGTAACAAATGTGCGGCGCCGAAACCACCTCGGGCGCATCATTGTCGCCATTGTGCGAGATGTGTTCCCAAAATGGATCACCATTGTCCTTGGACTAGAAACTGTGTATCAATGACTACCTTTCCGCACTTTCTACGCTTCTTGGTATATACAAACATATCACTCTGGATGCTTGGCTACTTTCTCTGGCAACGCTTCTCTAAGATCTGGGAACATCGAAACCTCCCTGCATACCTAGGGCCTAGTTTGTCCGGACTAATCGGACTATCGCTGATTGCAATCGTCAACTTCTTTACCACTGTCGCTTTGGGTATCATGCTCATCAACACTGTCAGGTCATGGATATTCAACCAGACTATGATAGAAGGATGGGAGCAAGAGCGCCATGAAGCTCTCATGGATAAGGGACCTAAGGATTGGTGGGACATTACAGGCCCCGATGGCGAGAAAGTGCGCTTCGAAAGGCTTGAGTTTCCCTACGATATTGGTTTCTTTGGCAATATGGCCCAAGCAATGGGCACCCGCAACATGCTCATGTGGTTCTTCCCCCTCGCAGGCAATCCCACCATCAGTAAGGATGGCACTGGCTCAGGCTGGGAATGGGAAGAGAATGGCTTCAACCGCATCGAAGGACTTTGGCCTCCTCCCCATCCCGACAAGATCCGCCGAGCTGCAAGAGGTTGGCCTGGTGCGAATCGTGACTACGCTGAGGAGCTTCGCCAGGCGAGTATGAGCTCCAGCGAGTTCAAGGCTGAGTTTCTCAAGCGAAAGGCCGACGATGAGAAACGCAAGAGACATCTCATGGCGGAACTTGAAGAGGTTGATGACTATGATATGTATGACGATGAAGAGTATGACCGTGAATTCGATCAAGATCTTGGATGGGTGAACTCGGATGGCGATAGACTGCGAGATTATGGTGTTGATGAGGAAGAGCCAGAAGCTGAGGCAGCAGACGAAGATGTGCCCCTAGCCGAGCTCATGAGAAGACGAAAAGTGCTCCAGCGAGATATTTCAGACGATTAGATGACATGACATGTATAATAGAGTGTAAAAGTTCAAAGTCAAAGTATTTAACCCCTTCTAAAAATCTGTAATCTTCTTGCAATGAATATGAATATCTTCGTTCATCAGTCCGTCCAGAACGACCCTTCCTACATACGCTTGCCTAAAGCATCAAGAAAAGAAAACCAAAACCAAACTCGGCCGTGATTTCTTTGCGGCTTTCTACACACCTCGGTTGCCCAGCACAGTCTTGTTCGTTTGTATACAACAGAAGCAAGCACACACTGTCATATCATCCCTCCTCTTCTCTTGCGCGCTGCGATTTGTGTCAAGTAATGCAGGTGCAAAAGTCTAAACCATCGAGACTGTCTCGTCAAAGTTCTTTTTCGACTCCTTAGTAACTTCGTGAAGCATAAACTCGTTACGTCGACTACCAGTCGTCGTCATCCTCCTTTTCCTTTTGCATAGCATTCTTCCTAGCCAGCAGAGCATCTGCCAAGCTACCACCTAAGCTGGGTGTCGGTGTGCTGCTGCGACTGTCTCCTCCATTGGGCGTATTGAGGCTCATGCCAGAGTCACGCTGCTGAAGCTCAGCAGGCTTACGGTTAGCAGCAGGACGCTTGGCTGGGGGAGCAGGGGGTGTTGGCTTGGATCGCGGAGGAGCCGGAGGAGCTCGAGGTGCAGGTGGAGCTTGTTCCTCGACATAAGCTGCAGGGACCCAAGCCTGTTGTGCAGTTTGAGGATTCTTGGCTAACCACCAACCTAGATAAACATATTAGTAATGTTCAGATTTCCGGTA
This sequence comes from Fusarium pseudocircinatum, assembly GCA_013396035.1. Lineage (NCBI taxonomy): Eukaryota > Fungi > Ascomycota > Sordariomycetes > Hypocreales > Nectriaceae > Fusarium > Fusarium pseudocircinatum. Next base: position 35,028 of record JAAOAS010000096.1, read on the forward strand.
CCAAAGGGCGAAACTTACCATTGGATTCCTTCTGCACAATCTCAACGATCTCATTAGCAGTGATAGTGAGCTCGTTTTCTCGTTGTCCAGCAAAGTCATACAAGACCTTGGCCATCACCTTGGGCGGGCTTGGTGGACGGGCTGCGGCAGCAGGAGGAGGCGGTGGTGGGGGTGCACGTCCAGCGCCACTAGCATTGCGAGTATGGCTTGGGAGAGCGTTGTGGGCAGCAGGAACTGGAGTAGCAGCGTTCGTACCAGGACGAGGAGCGATACGAGGAGTGCTTTGGGTGGCGGCAGCGGGAACAGCGGCAATATTGGAGACAGCAGCTGGTGGTTGAGGCACGGCTCGACCTGCACCTGGTCTAGGCTTGGCAGTTCGGTTGCCCTGGATGCGAGAAGGTCGACCGTTAGGGCCACCAGGCTTGATCAGCTTACCTCGAGTGATGGGGCGAGGAGGTACAGGCTTGCCCTTGGGTGTAGGTCTAGAGATGGAGCTCGGTGGCTCACCGGGCTGTGTGTGAACAGCACCACTCTTGTAGTAATCAACTGGAAGCTGTGAATCCTTCAAGACCTTAACCTGCTGCATCTTGCCGGGCTTCTTGGCATACTCGATTGTCTCAGCGATCTTAAGGTTGAATCCACCGGGCATCACTCGCTGCATCTGAGTAAACATTTCTGTCTTGAACATACAATTCATCAGGGGGTCAGGTTCCTGAGGGGAGCCAATGCCAAGCGAGAACCAATCATCGCGCGCTGATGAGACACCGATGAACTTAATGGCTCCCAAAGGCACTGCTTTCTCAACTGAGATTTGTGGGTGGCCATTCACAAGCATTTGAGCAATGATATAGAACTTGTTGGTGGTGACGACGATAATTCGAGGGCTTGCTTTACTGGATCGACCAAATTTGGCCTCCAGAATCTCAGCACGGCATGAAAATACCGCCTTTTCGTTTGTACCAATGCTGGCAGCGTTGCGAATCTGGGCTCCAGGGCCGGTGCTGGCATTGACACCCAGGTAGTCGCCAAGGAATCGTCGGGAACCCAACAGACTCATACGGCGTCTTTCCTTGCGACCTCCAAGAACCTGGTGGCCATGGTCACGAAGCTGAAGGTACTCTGCTCCGGTTCGCTTCTTTCGCCAGAATCGCTGAATGCGGGTCGCCGACTCGGCTCGGTAGGCGAGGTAAGCCCTCCACATGCGCTGGATTCGCGTAGCCATGTTATGCCAGTATCTGTCTCTCATATGCTCGAGGGCAAAGAGAGTCTCGGGGGCTTTGATGAAGGCCTTGGTGACACCCATTTGCCACTCTTCCTTAGGAATGCTGGTATCCTTGAGAATCTGCTTTACGGCAGCCTCAGTTGTCCCCTCCCAAGTGAATTCACCAGCGTATGAGGTAGCAGGAGACAAGAGGAAGAATCGGTCAACAAACTTGTCAAAATCTTGACGGTAAGCAAAACCGGCACGACGAATTCGAACGTTTTCTTGAAGACCAAGATACTTGATCTGATGCAATACATTGGGGCTGTTATATTCTGTTGGCGACTTGTTCTCGTTGGGCTTGATGGTACGGATATATGAGGGCTGACACTTCATCAACGTCTCGACCAGGGCATTGGCGGAAGCTCGGATGCGATCGCCTGCAGAAGGAGGTTGCTTTCGGTTATCTTGGTCAACGGGCCGAGGGAACAGGGTATGAACAAATTGGTTTCCACTGTGCTGGAAGAGATTCAAAAGCCCCTTGAGAAGCTGATCCTTGTTCTTATCCGTAATACCTTCGACAGTATATGTGACATCACCGGCGTAATGCTTGATGATGAAGTTTCCTTGCCGAGGGGTAAGATGAGCATGAGACATGCCGTTGATACTCTGCATGAATGTGCGGTCGCAAGCAGCGGGGTCAGCGTGTGCGGTCTTGGTGGCATCCTTCATAGCAGAGAAGATACCAACTGGCCGGATCTGTTCGATAAGGTCACACACAATCTTGTTATCGAAGTACTTGATCGGAGTCCATTGAATCTGCTCCCTGGCATATTCCTCCTGCTCGGCCTTGAGAGTCAGTTGAATGAAGATCTGTTGCAACTTCTCGTTGACGTAGTTGATGCACAACTGCTCGAAAGTGTTCTTCTCGAAAATCTCGAATCCGTAAATATCCAGAATACCGATTGTATTGGTTGTCGGTTGCCTCGCCTTGAGAGACTTGTTGATGCGCTCGACGATCCAGTCAAAGAGGTTGCTGTAGATGGCCATTGCCAGAGCATCTCGGGTAGCCTGTGCTTGGGCAGGGTTGGCTGGCGATTCGATAACTTCGCCATTTCGAGGTGTCAGGATTCGGATTGTGATACCGCTGATGAGCTGGTCAGGGGTAACTTCTAACAGGTAGGCGGCAAAGTCAACCACTGATCGATCGATAACCTCTGCGTAGCCGCCCTGATCCTCCTGAAACTGGATATTTCCAACCCATAGAATAGCCGCCAGCATTCGAAAAATTTCATCTTGCTCAGCCTGAGTCAGGCCAATAACCTTCATGGCATTAAGCGTGTCCTGAAACTCGGCGAGATCGTCGATACCGTCTACGTCCAAGCATTTTGATCGGCTGGTATAGACGTAGGTCTCGGGTTTTTGAACGCCGAATGTTTCTCGGTATTGTTGTGAGGCGCCCTTCGCGAATTGGTAAAAGATATGGAAGTTTCGCTCGTTCGTGATCTGGCCCACCACTCGTGACTTTTCCAGGAGGTAGTTTGTGATGTCGGCACCCACAGGTTCGCCCTGGGCGTTGAAGTAGATCTGTAGATACTTGCCGAAACGCGAGGAATTGTTGTTTCGAAGGGTTTTTGCGTTTCCGAAAGATTCTAGTAGGGGGTTGGTTGCCAGCACCATGTCCTTGATCTGCTTGATGTCTCCGGATTCTCCACCAGACACACTAGCAATGTACTGCATGATGCGCTTGGCCGCCTCGGTCTTTCCGGCTCCTGACTCTCCTGAAATAATGACACACTGGTTGTCGCTGTATGCCTTCATGTTGTAGTATGAGGCCTCGGCGATAGCGAAGACGTGCGGTGGCATCTCGAGTCGGTTCTTGCCCATGTAGCTTTCGAGGACCTGGTCGGTATAAATGCCCAGGTCCCTGAAAGGGTTGACTGAGACCAACACATGGCCAATATAGGTATAAATTTCGCGGCCCTCGAATCGCTTCTTCAAATTCTCGTTGATGGCTTCGTTGGAGACTTTGCTCAGCAGAGTCAGATCGGAAACACCAATCTCCTTCTTCTTGGTTGTCTCAAAGGTGGCCTTCTTGGGCTTCGCGCCTCCGCTTGCGCCGTCCGCGGCTGCACCGGCGCCCTTGTTCTTAGGGCGTCTTGATATTCCCTGAGAGTTGAGTAAAAGTTGTCAGTCAAAAAAGACGCCGATATTGAGGATTGGCACCGTACCATGATGTGCGACGTATGGGGGAGAGAGTGGGGAGGGGGGAAGCGAGAAGAGAGATGCTTAGTATTGGATTTATATCTATACGGGCATCAGAAGATTAATCCCGTGTTGAATAATTTAAGGCCTCTGATGTGAAAAAGCCAGAGAAGAAAATGCGAAGTTTAATTCCAAAGGAGAGAGTCTGGAAGCTTAGGTAGGTTTGGTGTGGCTGGAGACGACTGGACTTGGGAGGTAGGTTGTGTTCAGTGATGATCTGGTGCCTGACGGGTGACGAAACGCCGACAATTTTCCGCCCGGCACAGCCCCTTGGATTACTGTGCAGCCTTACGCAATAGGTGGCGGTAGCAAATGTTAACGTCTGGCTTACCGACCTTATTGTATGAAAACGCGCGGCAAATAAAAGTCTGCTCTAGGCAGCATAAATCGCAAGAATTTGAGGTGAAATTGTTTATTCAGTTCTTTTGCGGAGATCTAGGGATGATTCTAATAATATCCCGACTCGGTCATCCCTGCGATAACGAATATTGCCTTGCTTTTTACTCGCTCATGCCCGATGTGTCGTCATTGTGCAGTGGGATAATAGGTATTATCAGGGAATAATATCCATCTTGGGTTGCTGTCCAGGTCTTCAAAATCTAATAGTGAGCAGTCGACTCATATCATAACTATTTAAGCGGGAGACGAAGGAGTTTGTCATCAATTGTCGGAGTGTATTTTGCAGGGGTACTGAGGAACATGGCTGGGGTGGGTTTGACAAAGATGACTTGACCAAACGGTTTCGTCAGCAGCAATTCGAGCCCAGTAGGTACAGATAAGGAGTCAACTCGAGTACCAGACGCTCCTCTGTGAAAACAAACATGCTTCAACATACTAGATTTTACTCAGATTCAGTCGCAGCGAATTGGTCTAACTTTCACCACGTCTCATTCCTTGAGATAGGACAAGGCTAGCCGTGGAGTTTAGACAAAAGATGTCAAACCATAAGTTGAATGAGAGTTTATCAGAAACAGTAGGCTCATACAAACAGCATTATCTATGCAATCAATCACCAATAGTAAATTCAAGTGGCTTTTATCCACCAGATGCTCCGTTCATCTCAGCTTCAAGCGTCTTGGCCTGCATTTAGTCCCCGCCAAACAAGCTCCAGACCGATCTCTTATCCATCATGATGGTATCACCAACGGAAGAACAAAACATCCGCCCAGGAACAATTAAGAATCTGATTCAATTCAGTTTAGCCAGCAACTGATCGTCCAATCCCCTGTCCTCTGACGCGCAGCTTACAGTAGTGAGCTTCCCGGTTGCGGGGTAGCAACCATCAAAGGTGGCATGCTCACTAAACAGGTGAGCGGCCCAAGCCAACCACGCCCGACGAAACATCCAATGCGCATAAACATGGCCTTGCGCTGCCGCATCAACGGCCCATTCTGAGACCTTAGCTTGAGATTGTTGGAGTAGATAAACTTAAGACCGCCGCACCCGTTTCTTCTGAGACCTGTTTACCTCTTTCTTCTCCAAACTTTATCGCAACCACTTACACCAGTACTTACTTACCACTTACCTATACACACATTACTCTGAACTTGACTACCCTCCACTGTTTACCAAGCTTACGCTTATACAACACCATCATGGCCGACACTGAACAGCAGCCCAAGCTCGTTGACGAGTCTCCAATCTCTCCTGTAGAGCGAAGAAACTCCCTAGAAGCTCACCTCAAGCACCGCCCCGAACGCTCCGAGCTCGTAGATAGTCAGGAGTCCCACACATTGCATCCTTGCGTGTACAATGCTGACATGCCCTAAACAGAGAATATCCTTCCAGCCTCTACGGCAGCGCCAGGCCTCCAGGCGCATCAGAAGGAGGTGAATCTGCCCTCAAACCATTGAGCCACAGTCGCTGACGCCCCCACAGCTTGAGAAGCACATGCTCGAGGATAAGCTTAACGACAAGATCTCACACCGTCCAGACCCAGAGGACCTCATTAAGGAGGGCGTCTTGCATGACGACCCACGTACTGTTGCCCAGGACGAAGCAGCCAAAAAGTACGAAGAGGCCATCGAGGACGAGTATGCCAAGCGTGAGGGTGGCGCTTGAGCATGATGTCATGCGGACGGGGTCATGAGCCTCGGTACTCATGATACCAGAAATGGAAATCTTTTTTTGGTAACGAAATGACCTGACTGTGAATGGATGGTTGTGTATACAGACGATATGAAATGAATGGGCACTATTAAGCCTTCGCTTGGGCCGTGGTAATTGATATTGTATATTGAACACTGCAAAATCCTGAAATGCCCAAAGCCTCACACGGCTGTGTACTAACACGAAGCTTGGGGTGTGAGGATACAACTCTGACTGTTGTCCACACACCATTTGGGCAGAGACAAAGTCATTGATCCGCAGAAAGTGGGAATTCCATCTCATCTTTTTACAGTCTAAGCCCATTTTAATAGAAATTCCAACGTGGAGAACTTTTTCAAAACACTTCCAAAGTGGAGGAGACACTGCATATCAGACGGGAAGCTCTAAAATCCCTGCCACGGGTTGGGCTGCAGGTACCGAGCGGGAGGGAACCCAAGGGCCCCATCCACTCGCAGAGACCCAACCCAACCCGTCACACCATCAGTAATTTTTTGGTGTCTTGGACCCTTTTTTGAAATTTCCAAAAATCAAGGAAAAGCACAGATGAAATTAAAAAGGAGCTGAAACAGCTGAGAGGTGCGTAGGAAATTTTCTTCCATGGTCTCAAATTGGGTCGCTATAATCGGACCAGTCCGACGGGCCGTCTCATATCTCATCCAGCCATCTCGACTTGTTAGAGGTCAAGACGGGAGATTTGGCGCTTCTAAAAAGTTCAGCGCGGACCACAAAGTGTCCGACGCTAGAATCGTAAAAGTACAAAATATGATACAATCAGTAGGGGGGAAAAGGGAAAAAGAAAAACAGTCTCAGCTCAAACCAGCCCGTCCCAGAGTCTATCAATCTTGGTTATCGTTGTGCAACCCATGCTCTCTAATCCATAATACATCGCCATGCTGCGCTCAATCTTGCCTCATATCTCCAAATGTCAAAACGCCTGTCTATGTTGTGTATATCCCATATCCGTTACATGTCGCTGTTCGAAATCGATGAAACATAGGAAATCGAAAAACTGGCTATGGCCAAGTGTTGATTAGATCCTCGTATATGCGCCGGAATATTTTGGTGCTGGCGAGTCTTTCTCGTACGAGACCTTGTTGTGGTTGATGACCAAGTTTCGACCAGAGCTGGCGACTTGTGTAGTGTGCTTGTCTGTATCAAATATTAGAGTGGGGCCATGGGAAGTGAAAGAGCCCGGAGACTCGGTGGTAGGTAACTTACCAGCACCGTACTCGCGGTAATCGCCAGGAGAAAGAGATCGAGGCGTTGTGCTGGTTGAAGAGCAGTACGAACCAGAAGAGTAGCTGTAAGAGCTGGAGATGGAAGGCTCCTTGGTGCTCTGGTGGATTTGGACAGTGTAAGGGGAGCTCATGGTTGCGGTTGTGTTTGGTTATAAGGGGTAGTTGTTGTTGGTGAGAGTTGTGTTGTAAATGTTAATCGAAATGGCTGGCGGTTGAAAAGACAATCTTGTCTATTCTTCTTTTTTTCAAGGCTTTGTATTGTGAGTGTTTGGTGGGAATGAAAAAGGGAAATAGCATAGGAAGAAGGGGGCCTATATGTATTTGAAGCTTTATGATGAGAAATGGTAGTACGTACTCAGTCATTTGTAAGTGGATTTAGCCCAAGACCTCACTGCCTGGAGGACAAGGGTTACCTGGCAAAGCGCAAGGCATCTCGCACGCTAGGTAGCCTTCGATATGGGGGGACCCAAGGAATTCCATCGAGTTCAGGGGAGTGAGTCAAAAGGAGTCAGAGACAAGAACAAGACCCGAGCAAGCACGTACTCCCGGGCCCGGCACGGCAAGCGGGCCATGCCTCTAAAGCACGACTGACGGGAGGGCTAGTAATGGATGGTGTGTAAATGGGAATGGACAATACGGGGTGCAGCATAATGGGGCGTAGTCAAATCATTGGGTATCGACTGGCTGTTCAGGGCAAGGGACCAGAGTCTACAAGAAAACATCCCAGTAAGACTCATTGCAATTGCAGAACATCCGTCCCCATAGCAAAAACCTTGTGACAGCACTGCTCAGGCCCTCGGTGGCGAAATTCAGGTCAACAAGTGAAGGTTGGTGACGCTGGATAGGGCGGAGCCGTAGCGACGTAGGGCGAATGAGCAGCATTTGGTGCAGGGCAGGGCAAAGGACCAAGCCCCACGGTGTGCGCGAGAGGGACCGACCGGGTCTGAGGGGATACAATTCGGAGAGAATGATTCAAAATAGATGGAAAGAGACAAGACGATAATACTTTGTCTGTTGTTGCCTGTAATTGGGGGCCACGAGTCGCTTCTTCTGGTCTGTTGTGCATGTACTCGGTCTTTGGCAAATATCAACCCTCAGCATAACTTACTTGTAGACTTTGATTAGACCGGGGGCATTTTCACGATGCAACGGCCCTTGAGTGAATGCATGAAACACTCGCAGCGGCCGTCATGCTAGAGGTTAGAGTCCAGTCCGGTCCAGGCACCACAGGCACCACAGGCACCAGCGCCAGTAACACGTACCACAACCTTGGGGTCGTTGAGCTATAATAAGTTAGTGACCATGAACCGATAAAAATATCCATGGTGGTCGTCATGACTGGGGAAGAAAGGGAGTGAGGCTTCGCTTCCTGAATCTCACAATTCCACTCTTTGTCTGAGACAACTCCCAATCTCACGCTCTGTGTCTTCGTCTTTGTTGAGCCCCCCCTTTTTTTCTTATTTCTTTGATGCAGGCCTCGACTCTCATGACTGGCATCGCCCTTGTACAACAGACACATCCAAATCCAGCTCATACCTATCGCTGCCCAAAACTTAAACATGAGTGTCACCGTGTCTCTGAATTGTGCACCCGAGCCTATCGAAACTCTATGCCCCCCACCGTAATGGAAAGGGGTTGAAAGGGGACTATCATGTCTCCCTGTCTCGATAAACAGCATCATGACAAGAGGCGAAATTCATCGTGAAGCGCATTAGCGTGTGAAGCGCTTGGCCCAGGGCTTCTCGGCGCTGGTGGATCTGACACCTGCAGGCTGGGATGTGCCCCCATCTGGGTTGCATCTCTGCTGCAGGAACTGATGCACCTGCTCGAGTAGTAAACTTGTCGATTGCTGAAGCTCTACACCATCTCGCCTTGATGCAGTCACGCGTAAGTACATCGGCGCCCTAGCCGCCGCAGCAGACGGTTCCTGCCAGTCCTGATATCCTGAACACGGATGGATGGACGGATGGGCCCGACACTGATTACTGGTCACATCAGAAACATGACCATCCAGTGACGTCGCGATACTCTGTTTCGATAACAGCCTTGGTGTGATGAATCAGGGACTGCCAAGGGATGTTTCTTTTTGCGCCTTGCTTGGCTGTACAAGGCCTCGACTGATTGTGAAGCGTCGTGTTATCGTCATGAGTCACATGGATGATTTCGCCCTGCGAGACCGAAACAGAAACACAAGATGCAAATGCATATTTGTAATGCGTCAGATTTACTGCTAATATCCATGTGTACGTAGTTGAAGGGTCAACGTGATGCAAATCCTCATGGATGGACCCTGTTATTTCGATTCTGCTCATCCATATCTGGCATTGCAGCCTCCCCAGTTTCCAAATGGAGATGCGAGACGTGACAACCCAGAAACAGATCAAGGATGGGGTCATTCAGACGGGTCGGCCCCATTAACCAATAACAGGCTCCTTAGCTTGACCCTCCAAGCTATGACGCTGTTTTATCAGAAGCACACACTGCAGTACAGAGCCTTTAGCCGCTAAACGGACACGTCGCAGCTTAACGTTAGAGAGGCCAACAACCCCAGAGCAGACGGGTGCTTCATCCATCCAACGACAACCTCGCTCGCATCCATTCACACTGCCTCACACGACGTGCCAACCACACCCATCGACGTCACATCTCCAACGAATTCAGGCTTCTCATTGACCTCAACGCCGTTGTGACCTCCATTAACCTCATCAATTCCCCGCCCCGCATCTGTCCCGACCGCCACCATGAAGGCCGCCCTCCTCCTCTCCGCCCTCGCCTCTGCCGCCGTTGGCGTTGTCGCCGAGGACTTCAAGATTGACGTTACTCTTCCTGTCGTCTGCGACCGCAAGACACAGAAGGGTGACAGGGTCCAGATGCACTACCGTGGCACCCTTAAGGATTCGGGGAAACAATTCGACGCCAGTAGGTTCCTCCGCCTTGCATTTACATCAATGATCATCACAAAGCACATGCTAATTCGGACACAAGGCTACGACCGTGGCACTCCTCTTGACTTCGTCGTTGGCTCTGGTCAGGTCATCAGGGGGTAAGCTTCATTACTGCGATGTATACAAACTCGAGGCTAACAGTCCTGCAGATGGGACGAGGGTCTTCTTGACATGTGTATTGGCGAGAAGCGGTACGTAAAGCATACAGCTACAGCCAGGACAGTTCTTTACTGACCCTTGACTTAGACTTTTGACTATTCCGCCTGAGTACGGCTACGGCCAGCGAGCCATTGGCCCTATTCCTGCCGGTTCTACCCTGGGTTCGTTATTCCCACCAGCCCCTCCCGCTTCATATTCACCGCCTAACACTACAAACCTGCAGTTTTCGAGACAGAGCTCGTGGGAATTCAAGGCGTCCCCAAGCCTGAGAAGATCGAGACAAAGGTTGTCGAGGGTGCCGAGACTGCCGCCGAAGCTATCAGTGAGGCTGTTGAGTCTGCCGCATCTGCCACCAAGAATGTTGCTGGTAAGGTTGCTCAGGCTGTCGTCGATGCTGCTGATGCCGCCAAGACCATCATTGCAGACACTGATGACGCTCCTGAGCACGAGGAGCTGTAAAGATTCTATGTCTTCAATGATCTACTTGATGCATAACGTATCAACCCATACCACACCATATTCTGTCTTAGACGCAGCCATAAGAAGCTGGATAACAAAACCCGGATCCTGTCGACGTCGTGTGCTATCCGCTCGGGACTGAGCCCCACGCTGGCCCTCTGTGACATGTTAGTTGCATGTGCATAATCGCGCCGTAGGGAGGGTCTACTGTCAATCTCGGGCAATAGGATTTGTCTCGTAAATCTCGACGTCATTGTACGATATCCTCATCTTGTTCTTGCGTTGGCTTCGCTTCTGGCGGCCGCATATATTGATGTTCTCTAATTTTCTGTTACATCCAAGGATGTTGATGATGAGCGGATATATGCAGGTATGGCCGCCCGAGTCATGCGGATGCACTTGGTGATGTCTTCAGCATGTCTGATCTTTCACTACTGAATCGAATATCTCGATGAACTACAGGCTTTAATGGTGGTTTGTTTATTATGGAGAGGGGGCGGGTCTTGCCTTTGGTCTTATTGCCATGGTTTCCTGCTTTTGAGTCACTTGTAAAATCCTTGAGCTCATTTTGGATGTGAACTTTGATCACTTGCAGGTGGGGTGTTGATAAATCTATCTCATATCTAGCGGTGTAGGTCAATAACTACCCACTGCGTCATTTCCTCTGTTCTATCATGATGATGTTTGATCATGAGTAGATTATTGGAGATCGTATGTCATCTTGGATGTCAGGCGTACGAGGATATCATAAACGGCTGTAGGCGCTAGAACTACGATGTCGTCGGAGTGGGCGACGAACCAGAGATGAATGCCACTATTTTAAATTCCATTGCGTTACTTTGGTATACTTACCGGTCAATCAGCCTGGTGTAATCAGTGAAGAGCCCACCATGCGCTGACTTACCAGTACAATTATGGAGGCTCGTAAGATTGGGTTCGATAGTGTAGGGTAGGCACAACTCTAAAACGAGGTTTCATGACGAAGAGTATCATGAAACATTAGAAGCAAGGATCTGGCATGATGAGTCCCCTAGGTTCACTCGAGAAATCGTTCTGACTTCAGTCTTTAAATGTCTAGGATGCCATTCCCTTACTTATTCTACGTGATGTGTCTGAAACCTCACCGCCGTGACGCTGGCAAATCTTTATCCACATAGACTTTCCATTTCGAAACAATGGTGATGCGTTGTGTAGTTTTGGTAACAACGATTAATCTTTGGGCAAATCGTAACAACGAACAACACTAGAATAGTCAATGTATAATTGGCTAATGAATGCTCCAGTATCCCATCAACGCACGACACCTGACAAGATAAGACGTTGATCGTATATTAATCGTAATTCAATTTGGGGTTTGTTCCTCGCGAGAAGGCCTTATATGGATGTAGGCTCAGCCACGAGCTGCAAGGGTCAATCCATGAAAGGGGAACAACTGGATAAGGAGTGGAGGTGAAATTAAACATTATGATTACGTGACGACTAATCTCAAGAAGAAGTAATGATAGAGAACAGTGCTATGTGACAAGTAAATACCTTTGTAGCCAAGAAGATGCTAACAGTACGAGCACATGCTTCATGGGAACAGTGAAGCAAGACTGAAGTTGGTTGGCATTGAATCACGAACAAGTATATGTAAGTGAAGCCCAAAATAACAGCGTTCCATTACGACAAAACCAATGATGTCCGCTGGCGGAACGGACCCGTTAGCCCGGTTTAATGCACCGGGAACTAAGGCAATTAGAGAGTTTCCCCTGCGAGGGAGTCGGGAGGGACGGGATAAATAAGGTATGGAGATGACGGGCGGGAATGGCCAGAGACAAGCCCGAATCTAAACCTTAATGGAGCATCAATTGATCTCATCAGGTAATTGAGGCTTAGACGCAAGTGTTTCTAGCCAGACTTGAGGATAATTGATGGATATTCAAACATTGGCTCCCTCTCTGTCCGTAGCTTTGACCATTCCATGATCCTCAACCTTGTAAATACCGTCTCTTTGTACCCGGTCACCTTGTGCTCACCGTTTCAATTGGGACGCGGTAAGCTTTTAGCGCCCGCTCAACTGTTGAATTTGGTGGTACCTGGTGCTTTCGTTGCACAGGATGGATCCAAGGGGCGTAACATGCTGGGTTGTCTCCCTGTTGGTTTTTGATTGATGCACTGCCAGTTGGCACCTTTCATCATCACCATCTCCCGAGTCAAACGGTTTCTTTGTCCCTTTTTCGGCGTTGTCTCTCCTTCCTCGCGCCCGCGCCGTATAATCAATCCTGTTTACTCTTCCGTCTTAACCTTATCTGCTAGCGAAACCTACCTACCTATTTCTTTCTTTCTTCCAACTCTCTCTTTCAGTCAACACTCACTCACTTACTTGTGTATTCGGCGTAACCGCAATTTCATCACAGAATCGTCTCCTCTAGTGATCGAAATGTCATATCTCTTCAAATAACGACGCCGGACTAAAGAAAACAAGCTTTTCTGAAGCTCCGCACCTATTGCTTGGGAGCTGACCCTTTCAGCTGGGGTACATAAATCTTGGCATCTCCAACCCAGCGCAACCATCACGATGCTCGACTCTATCACATCCCGCTGGAAAGATCTTCGCGAGGAGCATCCGCGCTTTGATGCGGTCGTTACGCAGGCCGGGAGGCTGGTACCACCCGTCAATTTCATAACCATTCACTACGCCTATTTCATCTTCGGATCCCTCTTCTTCTCGCTTATCTTCTGGCTATCCAGCGAGCCAAGCCAGAGTATCCCCTACGTCGACTGTCTGTTCCTGGTTGTGTCTTCTTTTTGCGATACAGGCCTCAATACCGTCAATCTTTCCGAAATCACGACATGGCAGCAGGTTCTGCTATATCTTCTATTCATCATTGGAAGTGCTCTGTGGGTTTCATTCTGGACGGTCATGGCACGAAAGCAGGCGTTTGAGAAGCGGTTTGAGGATATCGTCAGGACAGAACGAGAAGCGAGGAAACGGCGGGCTGCATTGAGACGCGCCAAACCACTTGGGAGATTCATCCCTTTCGCTAAAGCGAGGACAACACCTGTTTCAACCGAGACTTCTAATACCCTGGCTGGTCTTGGAACAGTTCAGAGGATAGAAACTGAGAAGCCTGACCCTAATGACTTGTTCAAGACAACTGCTCCCATGCGCCGCGCCGTTACTGCCCCTCCAGATCCTATTTCTGACTCAGACGACAACGATAGCAATACGACGCAGGTGGCAGCTCCTGCACGGAATGCTCCCATGACTCCAAACTCTGGCGATCATATCCAGTTCGCAGACAACTTGTCGCCCCGAAACGCCGGTAGAGACAGCGTGTCCATCTATCGACGGAACGAGAACGAGGAACCCAACCGACGACCTTCAACCTCAGACTCAGTCAACAGCGACGAATCAGAGGACTTTCTTCTGCACTGGAAAAAGATACTCGGGAGTCACAATACAAGCAAGAGAGGCCAATTCTACGATCTATCATCCGATGAACGTGAGGCTCTGGGTGGCTGTGAATATCGCGCGCTGAAGATCTTGGCCGTCACTGTTCCCCTTTACGCCTTCATGTGGCAGGCTGTATGTGGAATTGCACTGGGTGCCTGGATCAGCATCAACCGGCCGTCCGCGGCAACCGTCAATGCTATCAACCCCTGGTGGTGCGGAATCTTCTTGTCGTCTTCGGCGTTTAATAATGCCGGCATGTCACTCAATGACGCAGGCATGGGTGCTTTTCAGGATGCGTATTTCGTTCTAATCGTCGTTGGTATTCTTGTCCTTGCCGGGAATACGGGCTATCCACTGCTATTGAGGTTCTTTCTCTGGTGTAGTCTCAGGGTATTGCAACTAACCACCGACCCTAAAACTCTGGGGCCATGGAAAGAGACGATCGAGTTCATTCTCAAGTATCCCCGTCGAGTATACACGACACTCTTCCCGTCAGGTGCTACATGGTGGCTCTTCACCGTCATTGTTACCATCAACACGATTGACTGGGTTGCTTTTGAAGTTTTGAATATCGGAAATGATGTCGTAGAAGCTATGCCAGTGTCTGACCGTATCATTGCTGGATGGTTCCAAGCAATTGGTAAGTAAAAACCTTACCATTATGTGATTGCCTTACTGACACACCTCAAGCTGTTCGTGCTGCTGGTTTCGCGGTCGTTTCTATCTCAGGTCTCTATCCCGCTGTTCAATTGCTCTACATGATTATGATGTACATTTCCGTGTACCCTGTCTCGATTACAATGCGCCACTCCAATGTCTATGAGGAACGATCCCTTGGAATTTACGAGGATGACCCTCAAGTTTTGGAAGCAGAAAATGGAAACGGAAACGAAAATGGAAACCACCTTCTGCCCACGATCTCAGAGGAGCCAGAAAAACCTGCACTGCGACGAAGAGTCACCGCTGCAGCTCAAAAGACGGTTAAGAAATCTATGACGTTCCATGGCGTTGGCGTGCGACCTCCACCCAAAGGCCCAGACGACAACTCTCGTATCTCTTTCATTGGACAGCAGATTCGTGGACAGCTTGCTCACGACATGTGGTGGCTTATCCTCCCGGTCATCGTTATCATGATTATCGAGACCGACCATTTCCTCCAACAACCTCTTGCCTACAGTGTATTTAATGTGTTGTTTGAGGTCGTTTCGGCTTATGGGTGCGTTGGTTTGTCCATGGGCTTACCAGGAAAAAGCTACAGCATGGCTGGAGGCATGCACCGAGGTAGCAAGTTTGTGTTGTGCTTGGTGATCCTCAGAGGCCGGCATCGAGGTCTCCCTGTTGCGCTTGACAAGGCTGTTAGATTGCCAGGAGAGAAGTTAGTACGCGAAGAGGAAGAAGACTCGAAGATCAGAAGGACGAAGACAATGAATAGGATAGCCAGTCGAGAGTCTAGAGTCATGTAAAGTTGCACATCGCATGTATATGAGCAAGGCGTTCACGGATCTGGACACACGATAGATTTGGGTTTACCAACGGAAATATAAAACAACGTTGGACGAATGCTTAGACAATATAATACTATAGACCTGTTTGTATCATTCACATCGAACTCATATCACTTACATTATCCAAAGAACAACTGTCTCTGCTTCGGATCAGGCATCTTCGGCCTCCCTCTCTTCTTCTCTGTCATCCGTGGCTTCTTGATTTCAGGCGTCGGGTCACGTTTTATTGACGGGCCATCTGCCTGTACAGCCTCACGAATTGTCTGCCTCGACAGGCAAAGGTCTATATGTTCATTGAACTGCCGCTCATCGGCCGCTTGCGGTCTGCTACAGATGGGACAGTCCCACCACTGCTCCTCTGCAGCGTTCTCTTTTGTAGGATTAGGGGCGATCTCCTTGCCATGTCTTCGGCCTGGTGATTGATCTGGAGTATCCTGGTTACTAGAAGAGCCCTCAAGCAGGCCATCTGGGTCGTCAAGTTGAAGATCGGCCCCTGGCCACTGTTCCCATTCTCTGTCACCATCACTCGCTTTTCTTTTCAGGGTTCCGTCTTCCGGGCGGTCCTCTGAGTCTGTCCTTCGGGGCCGAAAGCCGAAGAAGGCCATGGCATCAGGCCTTTTGGTACTGACGAGATGTGTGCATCTCAGACCCATCAATCGAAGTTTCATGCCGGGCATTTCTTGCTCCAACTTGGTGAGAATAGGTAGAGCGTAGTTGTACAGGTCGTCTGCAAGGCATATAGCTCTTGGTAGGACGACTTGCCGAGTGAAGACCTCGAATGTGTGAAGTTTGACTTTAAGACAGAGTGTACGGCCTTTACATTCAGCGCGCTTCATGTCCTGCTCCAACTCCTCCGCTGTTGCTCGTAATTTTTCTCTCAGCTGTGTAGGATCCGACATATCGCGGAATGTACTCTCAGTGCCAACGCTTTTGCGCTCATACTCTTCTGCTGGCTGAATTTTGGTTCGACCAAGACCTAAGTAGCATGTGAACAGGAACTCTGAGGTTTTGTCACCAAAAAGTGGGTTGAGATATTGTCGATGCTCATAGAGATCACCACAAGTCTTGATACCAATCTCTAGCAGTTCTCTCTCGAGGACTCTCCCTATACCATTGACTTTCCGGGTAGGCAGGTCGCGCATGAAGGCCATGATTGTTGGCCGATCGCTCGATAAGACGTATTGCCCATTGGGTTTGTTCATATTTGAACAGATCTTTGCGAGTTTTGCGTTAGCAGCAATGCCCGCAGAGACAGTGATATTTGTCTTCTCATGAACTTCTCGCCGCATCTGTTCAACAGCTTCCGCCGGGTCCATCTCGTGTTCGTGGCAGTATTCGGTGATATTTAAGTATGCCTCATCGATACTAGCGCTCTCGAACCGGGGGTCGTAGTTGACCAGCACCTCTCTTACCTCATGCGCTTTTGCATTGTATTTCTGAAAGTTTGGTTTAAGCAAGATCAAGCTTGGACACAATTTCTTCGCCACAAAGCCAGCCATGCCTGACCGGCAGCCGAACTTGCGCGCAACATAATTGCAAGTGGTCAAAACGCCGCCACCAACTGCAAAAGGGAGGTCCTTTATTTCCGGGCGATCAAGTTGCTCCACAGCTGCGTAGAATGCATCACAGTCCACATGGACGATGTGCTGAGTGAGGTCGCGAGTGAGTTCAAGTTCGGCAATCAGACGGTCTGCATTGCGCAAGTCTCGAGTCAGATCCCTCTTCTCGAGTTGAGCCTTTCGTGCGATAATTTGGTCGATCTTCTGTGTGAGAACCTTGTCTCTTTCTTCTTCACGATTGAAGAATTTGGATCCTTTGGAAGCGTTGTAGATGATTTCAGAAACCTTGGAAGTTGTGTTAGTGATGATTGGTTTGTGCGGGTGGCAAGGATGTGTACTTTTGTTTGGTCAACCGTATCTTGTCCTGCTTTTAGCAGCGATGGTCCCAGAAGGGAATATTTGAGAGTTTTGAAAGCATCGTCCTCTGCAGTCTCAGGGGTGTCTCTGCTGACATGATTTGTTTCCTTTTCGGCTCCTAAATGTTCCTCTGTTGACTGTAATGGAGGTTGCTCCTCCGCTTGATCAGTTGAGCTCATCTCAAGGGGACAATAGCGTTGTCTTCATAGCATATACTGCGACTATTGAAGGCATCGTGAAGCCAGCCTGATGTCGTCGCGTCTCGGGGATGAGAGGAAAAGGATGACGTGCCGGGGAACCCCTCAACATCCTGGACGCGTTCGAAAAACACACGAGATCATGTGACTCTCCAGGGACCTCCGACTCGGTTTTAGGTGCTTTTAGTGCTGTCTTGGTTAGTGGGGGCCGCTATTTTGGTAGTGGGACGGCTCTAACGACACCAAGGGTCCTCTGAACTCAATTGGCCAAAGAATGTGCTTCCCCTCCCCAGAACAGGCGTTTAAGCGCCGACATGGACAACTTACATGCATTATGTCGTCTGTTGGAAACACAGAAGTTGATCAGTCGACGAGTCAAATGGCGCCCAGCTCTGAAATGAGGGTTGGACTCTGAAGAGGAGGGTACAAAAGGTGAACAGGCCGCACATTTTCTTTCTGCCACGAATCACTTGATTATTTTCCCTACAGGTCTTTATCTTCTTCTGTAAGGTGAGCTCCCAGAGCAGAGGAACCTTTAATATGGCTGCGCGACCAGGAGAAGAGAATGTTGCGACACTGTAAGTTGCGACGGCTAAATTGCGCTGGGAAGATGTCCCAATTTGCTGACAGACCGTCAATGAAGCTTCGCAGACATTCATTACTTCTATGGCCCCGATACTGTGAAACCCAGACATCACAGGTTTGATAAGGGCTCGTATGTCTATCTTTTTGAGAATGCCAACGAGCGCCGCTGTCGCATCGAAATTGCCAACCAGCCAGGCACTGAGGATCAGGATGCTTTCGAAGGATGTAAGACTCGACATGATGAGGTCGCGCATAGCTGAGACTGGACCATACTGATAAGCCAACCTGTAGACCTCGATCAGACACACGTCCGGTACTCCTACAAGCAACAATGCAGCGTCACTCTGACCGGACCTGAAGCTGTCGCGGACCAAACCGAATGGCACCTACCAACTTTTGATCCTCAGAATCAAAACAAGTACCACTATAAACTTCACTCACTTGACATCTACTTCTGGACCCAGGCAGATGCGCTCCAGTTTGTCAATGGCGTACGAAGAGTTGCTCCGCCTTCACATGTGGAAGTCCTGGATGAGCCTGGCCCGCCCCCTCAACCTGCGCCCATGAGCTCTGTGGTTCAACAGTTGGAGAACGTTGCCATCTCAGATCCTCAATATGGTTCAGCCAACGCTCCGAGCTTTGCGCCTCCTCCCAACGTCCCCGCTCCGCCTCCGGCCCCGCCCTCCGAGGCACCGGCCAACTTTGTTCCGATGGCTTATAACCCGGCCGCTCCAGCAGCTCCGGAGACGATTCAGCACCGAGAAAAGACACCGCCTCCGGATGAGGACCCCCTCAACCCGCTGGCTGTCGCTGTTGCGTATGACTACCACAAGCAGCCTTTCACACCGGGTATGCCTCCGCCATCGCAATTCCCTCCAGGAGGTGTGACAAGCCCCGGACTGCCTCCACCTCAGTTCGGTCAGCATCCTGGATTACAAAGAGCTGCTACAATGCCTGCTCAAGCATTGGGAAGTCCATACGGTGCAACATTCCCAGGTTCCCCTGGATTTGTATCTCCCCCGCCTCCTCCACAAACTCAACCTCCGACCCAGGCTCAACCCCACTCGCAACCAACACCACCAGCTTCCAACCCGGGACTTCCTCCACCACCTCCTGGAGGCTTCACGCAGTACAACTATACACACCAAGAGCAACAGGCGCCAACTCAGCCAGGTGCAGAATATTCAGTCCATCAGCAAGTCTACCGTCCAACGCAGACAGAATTGGCCAATTCCGAGATCTACTCATTTACGCCTAAGACAAAGGAGCCACGAGGTAAACTCGAGGAGAATGCAGGACGATTAGAGCGTGGCGTAACGGGCATGCTAAAGAAGTTTGAGAAGAAGTTTGGATAACTAACATGTGACTTATGCAAACTTGGTTGGAGCGGGAGTTCAAGGTTGTTTTATTCTCGCATGTTAATTTGATATAGCATCGCCATTCATTTTAATCTCCTCATCCGGATGATCAAGCCTTTACCTTTAAGTAGCTGCTGTTTTGTACTGCCTTAATGACCAATAACAGACCTCTTAATAGAGGTCGCGCAGTTTAAATACTGCCAATTCAAGTTGAAAGCTCGATGGCCCCTTCAAAGGTAAAAAACGAGATTTTGCAAAATGATACTACTTGGTCTCGACGTCTTATCGAGAGAGCCCAGCGGATACTGTATAACGCTGTCCCTGAACCGACTCTGTAACGCCAGCAGCCCAGCGAAGATATCAAAGGCTTGTGTTTCGAGATCCCGCAGGTTGGACAAGGGGGAAATGTGAAAAACGGTCTCACTGTATGGCTGAATGTAAGACGACCAAAGAAGAAGTAGTGGCATGAAGAAAGGCTGGTGGTTCTCACGGAAACCCCGACAATGTGCATTGCTTAAGAGAAGACATATGACAACCCTTGCAAAGCCACCAGAGCAAACATTCCATAATAGTCTCAGACAAACACGTTGTAGCCGGAGCCTTCAAGAAGGCAGATGATAAGTAACCAGACTACCGACAGTTCATGAATGGATCGATAATCCGACCTCATGGACGAAGATTAGACAAAGGCAATGATTATTGCATCACAAGAAAAGATTTGGATGCGGGGAGGCTGAGCTTAGCAGGGGCCACCTCAGCCACGCCATATCCCTGGAAGGTCAGATTTAAGGGACAGGGCCTTTCAGTAGCGTATTTTGATGATCTTTAGCGGCTGGAGAAGCTCTTTGTCGAGGTTGCTCTTGAGAGCGAGCCTCGATGGCATGGAACGTAACAAGAAAGCTCTGAGATGCGAAAGGGTATCAAACTCTCATTATAATTACGATGAGGAGTCATCGAAGAAAATGAGCGACAAAACAAGGGAATTGTCCCGCAGATCTGTGGTGATTGCGTAATGAACTGGGGCCCGTTGATGCTCATTCCTTGGGGATGAGGTTGTCGTTCAAGGATCGGGTGCAACACTGCGGTCGATGAGTACTAGTTTGAGATATATGGCGGCAAGATAAGACTTTGGACCTGTTGTACACCAGCCACAACGCCTTGCCATTCCATCTGATCATCTTTGACAGGCGATTCAATACAACAGTCGATATGATCTTCAGCATCCAATGCTCTCAGCCTTCAAGACACACTTAAACTCTCAAGGGCAAGGTAAGCAGAGGCCACACCTTGGCCCTGTACTAAGTTACGTAGCCGCTTATGTACTGATGTCACCACCCTAACGGCCACTGACAAGTCAAGATCGTCAAGGAGCAGATGATAGGCGATGGAAGTTACGTTAGTCAATTCTTGATCTGACAGCAGAACAGAGCAGAGCAAACCAAGACGACACGGCTCATCCGCTTATCCTGGTCAATGCTAATTCCAACTTCTCGTTCTTAATCGTCTTGTTACACTCGTAATCATATTACTTCCTCCCATTTTGTGCTTCCATCAGTGAAACACAGAGCGAGTATAAAGGGTAAAGGTCCCGAAACACCCCTGCTAGAAGTCCAGGCCCAGGTCCATTTTCACATCCAGTCCAGCTCAGCTCAGCCAAGCCGACTGGACGGGATAGCCAACCAACCAACCTCGCGCCTCGCGAGCGCCCGACAAGTGCGGCTGTGCTGTGCTGTGCTGAGCTGTGCATTGCTTTGCCTGGAAGTTGGAGGCAATAGTCTTCATCTTCTTCTGTTGTGTTCTGTTCCTCTTAATCAATCTCCTGTCAATCAAACCTTCTTACCCAGGAACAACGCCTTTTGCCGCAATCGTTGAATCTCATACGAAACTCTGTACTCCCACTTCGTATCGGCAAGCATCAATCATCCAATCGGGCGCGCCTCTGTGTGGTCCTCTTCTATCCGCCCTCTCCGACGAATTGTCGCTGGCAATTCAATCTCATTACCAATACAATTAACTCCTTCTTCTGCTGAATGGTGCAGTTCGGTTTGAAATGCATCTGAACGTTCCAATACCGCGTGGCTGGGATGCCACCGAGAGCGCACTTCAACCTCGAGAAACGTCATCTAGCAACGGAGGTGGGGGAACCAATAATACAGTTGTCTTTATTGTAGGTTCAAATGGAGTGGAAGAATCACCGAGATCTGCCATGGCGCTAACATTTATGTCTCAACGTGCAGGTCATCGGTAGTATCGCCGGTGTAGTTGTAGCCATTACTTTGGCTGTTTGCATAACGAAGGCGCGACAAAAGAAGAAGCCGACAGAAAGTAAAAAGAAGGGAGGCTTTCTTGAACGAATAAGAGGTCGATCAGGGCAGGGCAATTACGAACAGACAGCTGGTGAAGATGGTGGGGAGAGTGGAAGACAATCACATCAGCTCGATCCCACTTCTACTTCAACCAATAACCGACAAAATCGCAACAGTACCAATAACGGTGCCAACGCTGGTGCAACCGTCGACCGAAATACTTCCGTCCGCTCTGTGCTTACATTACCGGCGTATCGACAGAGCGCAAGCCATAACGAAAGGGTCCTGGGACGAGAAGGCGAGCGAGATGGCGTGGACGTGATCATCGATCTGCCAACTGCAGAGGCAGAGGAAGAAGCGCGAAATGAAGAAATGGAGACTCTCTACCAGATCAGACTGGCTCGACGACAAGCCCTCGCTGAGCGTGAGGAGCGTAGAGAGCGACGCCGCGAGGCACGGCTCAGAAGCGACTATCGCGAGCTTGAGGCGATCAGAGCTGAGACTCGTGCTGCGAACGAGGACAACACTATTACCGAACTACGAACGACTGTGGACCAGATCAAGGACAACAGGCAGAGATCTGTGTCAAGTGTATCATATGCAGACGTAGGTGTTGCACGACATGACGGAACGAGAATTAGAGCAAACAGTAGCGAGAGTGAGCGTGTTGGCCTGCTCTCAGATGCTGCGAGCATGCAATCGGGACACCAACGGGGGCGCAGCTATAGCTCTGCTGCTAGTCATGACGACGACTTTGCAAGTCTGGCGCCTACACGTTCGCAAGGGGCTTCTATTCGATCAGGCAGTGCAGATGGCAGAGCTGGCTCGAGTCCTGAGTTGGTAGAAGCAGATCTTGGTGAAGAGGCGATGCCGCCTCCCGAGTACGAGGACATACCGCTCACTGATGATCGACCCTCAAGCCACGGTCCCCCGCCTGAGTATCCCGGCCCTGAACGCTCCTCATCGCAGAGAACACAGCAAACTACGGAGCGGGATCTTGGGTCAGATTGGCATGAGATGGATCCAGCTTCAGATGGACAAAGCAACAGCCCACCAAGCGGTCAGAGCCTTGGTAGCGCGCCTCAACTGCCCAGCTTAAGAATACCGCAACTCCCTGAGATCGTGATTGAACCATCAAGCGCACATCCACGAGACGACGAGCAACGATCACCACACCGATGATATATGAAGTCTTTCTTTTAGCTGATTTTATTTTACTTTTTTATATTAACTTCTCACATGGGATTTGTTTAGCGTTTTGAACTCTCGATGTATCAAATCATCTAACGAAAGCATGGAGTTTGGATTGGTTTGAACCTCTTGAAAGGTACTTTGGCTTTATACTTAGGACGGGGTTGGGCCTCAGAGGCGGCATTCATATTGATACTATTGAGTACCGCTTACAGTGTGGCGTTGATATTGGCAGATATTGAGTTTCGATCTGAGATAGCTGATGTACAGAAAATGTCAGACTTTGGAGCTAGGCACACTTACACAGCATGCAAGTCTGGTGAGGCTACCATGTGATAATGCCATTTGATAGTACGTTGGCACGAGCCTTTGTAAGTTGATCGTAAGCCTCAAGTCAAGCCTGAGACTGTTACTGACTGAGTGAGGGTCCGGGCATGAGACTTAAATGCAAAGTCGTCCCATTAATAAGGCGAGAGTGGATGCTCGAGGGCGGTTGGTAACGGGGCAAGTGGTTCAGCGGAGCTTCAGCTGCAAGGGGCCAAGAATAATCAAGACGACGGTTGTTGAGATCCACTGAAGACATGCTAATCGTGCATCGGCATGAGATTGAGGATGTCGGTGAGAAAGAAGACAGACGAAGAAGGAGATGATGATGATGATGATGTAGAATCAAGAAGAAAGATGAGGTGAGATGGCATGTGGGTAACGGATATACAAGCATCGAAACAGGAAACCGGATCCAGCAAGTGCCGGAGCTCGAAGCCTGAAGTCTTGTACAAAAATTACTGAATGAAACATACTGGCTTATCAAATGGTTGGATAAGATAGAGAGGCAAGGTAGAAATCATAAGATTTGCAATAACCGCGCGCGGTCGGACAGAGATGTCCCCGCATTGAGTATGTTTTGTCAGGCTCGTGTAATAGAAGCTAAGCGTCTTCTGCTAAGCAAACATCAGCCTTGACTCAGCAAAGATGCTTTTCTAGAGGGGGGTTAATTATGGGGCTTTTCTCGATCAAGGTGGGGTATTGTTGAAGATGAAGTTGATTGTGTTTTGAAGAACAACTATGACGAGACATGATACGGGCTTGGAGAAATTGAGTATCAAAGGTATCATCATGGTAGGAATTAGCTATTGTGAAAGATTGACCATAGTTAATTAGCTTCCAGATTCAATAAGAAAGATTGAGCCGGAAGCAATTGTCTTGCATGTCACAGATGTCATGATTCAGGGACATCCCGAGCTTCACCTCCACTTTTCCTTCAGAGCTGTTCTCAAGGTGTTAGTTACCGGTTCAATCTCCAATCCCACATCCACGCGTTCGTAGATTCCGGAACTGGCAGAGTTGCACCAATGATATCATGAGCGCCCGGCTCATTTCTCCTTAGGTGCATGATACGTACTTTTTGTGGATAATATCCCAGTTCCCAGATGTAGAAGCTTCCAACAAGCTCTCCCTCAAGCTATAAGACGAACCCTCCCCTCCTCTGATATTTCGTTTCTTTCTGTCTTATCATCACTCAGTACTCATCGCATCTCTCTACGTTGTATTTTCTTAATTCTTTAATTGATACCCCCCCACAAGTCATTCACAATGGCTCCCAAGATCGCCATCGTCTACGTATGTTTCACCCCTCCATATCTTGTCATTCCCAGCCCCGCCACCATCACCTCTTCATGATAAACAAACTATTGTTACTCATGTGAGATGCTTGAGACTGCCATACGTGACAATGAGTTTAAATCAAGATTACACTGCTCAATGGCTTGTCTACGCTCACACAACATTCCACTCGTGACCATATCACCACAGAACACTGACATATCTCGTAGTACTCCATGTACGGCCACATCAAGCAGCTGGCCGAGGCTGAGAAGGCCGGTATCGAGAAGGCTGGCGGCTCTGCCGACCTCTTCCAGGTCCCCGAGACCCTCCCCGAGGATGTCCTCGCCAAGATGCACGCTCCTCCCAAGCCCACCGATGTCCCGACCCTCGACGACCCCTCCGTCCTTGAGGGCTACGATGCCTTCCTCCTTGGTATCCCCACCCGTTACGGAAACTTCCCCGCCCAGTGGAAGGCTTTCTGGGACAAGACTGGCAAGCAGTGGGCTTCGGGTGGTTTCTGGGGCAAGATGGCTGGTATCTTCGTCTCTACCGCCTCCCAGGGTGGTGGTCAGGAGACTACTGCTCAGAACGCTATCTCCACCCTCACTCACCACGGCATCATCTATGTCCCCTTCGGTTACGCCAAGGCTTTCGGTGTCCTGACTGATCTCTCCGAGGTTCGCGGTGGCAGTGCCTGGGGCGCCGGTACCTTCGCTGGTGGTGATGGTTCTCGCCAGCCCTCTGCCAAGGAGCTCGAGCTTGCTCAGATCCAGGGAGAGAACTTCTACCAGACCGTGGCCAAGTTCACCGGTTGACTGCATGGCAGCAGCCAAGCCAAGGCTGCGCCTGAGGTGGCATCGAACACCCACAAGCCTGCCGAGGCTGAAAAGGATACCACTGCCCCCAAACAGGAGAACAAGGGACCTCAAGAACTTAAGGAGGTCAAGGAGGGACCTTGTGGACTGCCAGCCAAGTGCGTAGTCCAATAGACGAGTTGAACGATAATGGAACGCAAATGATTAGAATCAATAACAAATACAAATAAATATTCTTATGATCATTTTGTATAAAGAACTTAATGTGACATCATATATGCCTCCAGAGAACCAATTAAAGAGCACGTTGTAACGGCGATGCGAATGAGAAACGACAATTAATAGCTTTTCCGTCCCAGAGGCTTTCCTCTATGACTGCCATTACAATACCTGGATCATGACTATTTCATGAATGTCACCGCTACACACAAGATGTTGCCCGGTGGTTGGAGGTCCATTCCAAGGCGAGCAATCGAAGAGCGTCGAAAGAGTACGGGCGAGCGCAATAGGTCAATCTCATTTTCTATAGGTGGCTTGGTAGATGCCCAAGTTAGTTAGTAGACAGGAAGCTGCGCCCAGCGCAAACTACCTAGTCCTTGCAATCCGAGAGGATAATTCAAATCTCTAAATACTTGTTAAGGATAGAAAGAAAAGAGGGTATCTTTCGTGCAGAAGCCTATTTCTCATCACAGTCCCTGCCTTCGTTCCCAACCATAAGACCAGATTCGTGGCCTCTCCCAGAATTCAAGATATGCTTCCTGACTTCGTCCCTTACTTTTGGAAGAGATTTGTCCGCGACCCTTGTGGGTTATCCTGGAGTTCACCGTCGTATACTTTGGCTCGGTCGTCTCGAATTGGACCTGGGACTTGGATCTCTCCTCGGTAGATCTCAATGACGTTGACCAAGGGAAGGATAAGAAGCAGCATGGAGAGAAGCTGACCGAAGCTCCATACAGTCTCGCCATTGTCTTTGAGCTCGATCGACGGGTGACCAAATGCTTGGGAAAGCAGGATAATCCGAATCGCTGCTCCAACTGCAATAGCTGTCATCAACACCAACCCGACAACCTGGATGATCTTATAGAATCTTTGCTGCTTGCTGTGAAGATACCAGGTCGCCAGGCCAAAGATGATGCAGTTTCCAGCAATAACGACGATTGTGCCGACGTAAGAAAGACCAGCGTTTGAGGCAGCGCCTTTGCCCTCAACTTCCCACACGCAGGATATGGGGAGAGTTTTGTCGTCAAGACCCTTTGAAACACCCTCGAGAACAAAGACGCCAGACACGCATGACAACGCCAAATTGACGAACATTAGAAACTGTCGCAGCCATCGAATCACCCAATCGCGGCGGTAATCTTGTTTAAGAGCCAAAAGTGTCGTGTTATGGGTCGCCATGGAAAGGAGTGACAGCATCCATATAAGGAAGAAGTGATACGGCACCAGGCTGTTCATCTTGGCCAGTCCAACACTCTGGATACCAATTCCCTGCATAATTTGAGAGTCGCTATAACCGTTGAGCAGCTTCCGCCGGATGACCGAGTCTCTCCCTCGCATTTCGGCAAAAATGACGCTACTCGATAATATGATGGCGAGCAGCGCCGTGATCATGAACGATAGTAGGATCTGTGGTATGTCAGCACCTGGTTATGTTTTCTTCCGACATGCTCGGTTTGAAGCTTACACCAGCGCCTGCGACGCCGGCATCGCTGGCTGTTGGAGCGGTCGCATTTCGATCGCAGTTAGCGGATTCAAACAGAGCCATAATGGAGCATAAATGGGCTAAAGAACGTCGTGAACACACAAAGAAAATATAGAAGGCATCACCAAAAGGCAGAAATTCAGGGTGCAAAGATGACTGGGGCTTGAATGATTATTATGACGTTTAAGCGCGGACCCCTGGTCGCACTGGTATCTGAAACAGGCCCTCTGGTTAGGATCTACAGCAACATTTGCGGAGTCACTGGATCGCATTTCAAGTTGGCATTGGGGCTGTGTTGAAGGTGTTTGGGCCAAATCCTGCCAGCACACAGCCAGAGGATTTCTTTGTACCTTGGGGGATGCTTGGGTGCCACAAAGAGGTGCCATCAGCCATCAGCCGGGCCATGAGTGGCCTCGATGCAGTCATATTTGCCTGCCGCAAACCGTCGTCATGCAGCCATCAACTCGATTGTACCTGGTACTATTTGTGTCTCTAGCAAAGTAGCGACCAGTTCATCAGGGCGGAGACTGAGACAATTCACACAATGCTCAGACCTGTTTTTGTGATGGAATGTCACCCAAATTCTGTCCCCCCGCAGATCGTATCTTGGTGTGCATATGTACTCCATATTCCAAGGACACTAAAGTGAATGAAACATTTAATGATCAGCGCCAATTTCTCAATCAACAATCCAGGAAACACTTTTGCTACACATGCTAGGCATGCTACCAGCAAAGATATTTACCTGGCCCTACCTGACAAGGATTGCAGATAGCACCGCATCGTACTCTTTGATTTCCACGCTTTCAGCTCTTGCTTTATCGTAACAAAGGACCCGAACGAATTAAGATATGCTGTCGCAACCTCTCAATCTCTGACATGGTGAAGGAGCCTTTACGTGGGAATATTCATTATCATGAGGTCTCATCGTGGGAGCTTTGTCGACTATCGAACGGGATAATAATAGACATGCTGTGCTTTTACCACATCGAGCATGTTTTTGGGGGTTTGGGGGCATGGCTGATCCGTCGCGTAACCCCAGTGCTTTGGTACATGCACCCAGCAGATGCCCCGATGCTTGGATTCCAAACCATTTGGCCTGCCTATGATACCTTCAGTCTTTGGCATCGTTTGTTTGCTTTCAAGTGGATGACTCTGGACGAGGCGTAAGGTAGGCTCCTTCTTGGCCGGGAATGTCTCTGGAAAGCCCTTTGTTCGACTTAAACCCCTCAGATCCTTGCCAACCAGGGGGTCTACAATTTGTCGACGTCTTGGAATCGCATCCGAAGAGTGAGGCACAGGACGAAGCGAGGAGAAGCAACAAACTTCTCAGACGCCTGTGCCATGCTGGAAAACCCAGAAGAAATGCCAGCAAACGTGCCTATCTCGTCGCTAAAACCACCGGAGGAAACGAGACGCCTTGTTGGGCTGGTGCGATATTACCAGTAAGAGTACGACTCGTCGCATGCCAAGACCATATTTTCCAGCAGTCTTGATCAAGTCTCGAGGTGCAGCTCAGACCAAATTCTGACATTGCTGGCATAAAGTGATCTGTCAAGCAAACAGGCTCGATGCCTGATCCCAGTATGCAACAAAAAGTATTCCTTCAGGTAGGAGATGTGCGTGCGGAGCGCATGTAACGAATTCTAGATCCTGGCTCAATCATAACGGTTGAAAATGACTGGAAGCGAGTGGAAGTATGCGAGCGAGTTTCCCAAAATTGCGACTTGCATGAGGAGAGGTGGTTTTCTTGGTGTGTTGGACTCACCCGCAGATGAACCAGGCCTAGCTTGACCCGACAGTTTGGATATCACAGTGATAGTGCGACATACCCACATGAGCCTTCCATTCACATGATAAGAGGCGTCGGTCGGGGGATTGGTTCCGCTGCAACTATGTGGATAATAGTCGATGCTGGAAGCAGAAATGAGGACGCGGCCGGCCGCCCAACTGCTTGCCGTTGTCTCTCTTGTCGTGTTGGGTTGACCCGGGCCGGCCGTCATTCGTCTAACAGCTTCGCTTCGCCAGCCGTCTCTTCTCGTCTCGTCTCGTCTCCATACGCAGACTAGACAAGGGCCAGCCCGATCACCAGGGCGCAGATATAGGATTTCACCTTTCCATGAGAGATTATGGAAAGGGCACACACTACACCATCTGTTGAGCCAAAGGCTGGCTTGGAAATAGGCTTGTATATGTTGGGTTGCGTGCATGATGCAGTCGGTTACTGGCCATTGAAACGAAACACTGAGCAGCAAATGGCTTCATTGGGATCTGAATACCAAACCAAACACGAAGGCATAATGACACCATAGGCCAGGATATAGCTGGACCATATCAGATGTACCAAAAACCAGCGTCGATCTGATGGCCAATGGCCCACCGTGAGTGTCAATCTCAAATGAAGTAGTGTTGGGTAAATGTCAGGCGCAGAAGAGATACATTTCAAACTACCTTAACGAGCTGCCTGTCTCAAGCCCCAATGCACAACCAACAGCTATAATGTTGAAGGATGTCGGGTAGAGAACGAACCACAAACACCCTTGCACCTCGACCCATATCCGACGTGAAATCTTGGGTGCCGCAACTATTTGTTTGCTTGCCATTAGAGGCGTGCATGAGGTAGGTTGGTATGGAGATTGTTGGATGTCATACACTTCCCTGTCTGTCCCCTCCTTGGCTAAGGTAGTCATTTATAGAAGCGCATCTCTCCCACAGAATGTTATCGAGATCACACACACTTCTACTGACTTTTTCTTAATTAATGATGCTCTTGATCCCACGACAGCATGCTGGCCCCGTTGGCCGAGCATTTGAACCTGAGCTCAATCGCCCTTCATATTCCCACCAGAAGAAGTATGCGTCGAATTGTCCAACCTGGCTACCAAAGGTTCTTCAAACAAACAAACTATCGCTATTAGAACGGCTCCCCAACGATGTACAGAGGCTCATTTTTTCGGACCTGGACTATCAGTCTCTCATCTTCCTGTCCATGGTGAACCGACACTTTCATCGCACAGTAGACCCCCAACGCACGGCAACACTACGGGACAAGTTTGAGTTGGTCATGAGAGCAGCAAAGGACTTTCCACAACATTGGGCCAGCGAGAAAAAGAAAGACCAAAGACCCGGAAACTTGGAGTGCTACTGGTGCTTCCGTGTACGGAGTCCGCAACACTTTGATGTGTTACAAGCCAACACGGCGTACTTTGACCCACAAGGCCGATTGATCCCGGAGCAGGAGGCGGGACCTCAAGACCGGCTTATGCCCCTCCGCCGCTTCTGCATCGGATGTGGAGTAAAGGTTGGACTTCACGCACCATCTGACTGCATCGTGACAAGAACAGGTCTGGACCTCTGGGTCTGCCGATGCCGACGTGTGTGGCAGAAACCCAACTGCCTGCAGTGTCCAGACTGCTCTTCAACTTGTCCACTGCGGCCCAAAAGAAGGTGGTGTGGCTGTGACTATTCGTCTGCGCGACCCCAGCATTGTGTCCTATTGCATCAGGGAATCTAGGTGACAGGCATCAGCAAACGAAAGGCGTGCCTGTATTATGGAGATTTCCAGACAGAGGCTCCCACATACAACAAGGCCATAGTTTTAAGGTATATATGGAGCTGAGGTTAGTCAGATCGAGTCATGCATGGGTCGAATCCAAGGGACACTTTACGAGAAACTGGGGCAAGAGTACGGATACATCCGGGGTATGCAAAAGTATCGATATTCATGTTGGCATCGGGGAGTTTGATATGTTACCAGCGACTAATTAGAATGGTTTTTCTTCTTTGAACCCGATTACTTCCTCAGGCGTGAAAACATAACCAACGTAATCATTAGACTAAAATTCCAGAGATGAAAAGCTAGAGATATTTACATCCTTCTAGAAGCAACGTGGTATGCCGCATTTGTTCGCCAGATCAGCCAGTGCGATGCATACTCACAACATAGGCAATCCAGAATCTATCAAAGCAGTATCCATAACCAGCATCTTTTAGTCTCGCCTCACATCTAGAATATGATGCCCAAAGCCGGCCACGCCGGAGATGTGAGCCGTGTGCCATCACCTGACCTCACGCGTTTCGCTGTGGTAATCGTGCAATAGAAACCCAGTTTCTCCTCCTTTGCTCTGTACGCTTAGCAAAGATTATTTTTCGTAGTCACATGGCTGCAGTGAAATGAACACTGTTTCGTCGGTGAGAATGGTTGGGGTTGGAGGTTTGCTGGACTTTATTGGGTGTTTTGTTGTTACTTGCAGACTGGTAGAAATGTATCGGGAAAGACTTTTGAGGCTTTATATAGGTAGTATTCCTGATATTACATTCTTTTAAGCTACTGAGCATTCACTATTGTCTGTCACAGCTATGCAATTAGCTTGATTTCCACAACTCAATCAGTATTTGCATCGTTGTTGCCCACATCAATGCTCGAGGAGTCCGCCGTGATTCACAATCACTCCTCAACAATACCTATATAAGCAATCAAACATTCACCTCAGCTATTTTAATTCTCTTCCTTTAACCTTCTATTTTCTTCTATCCAAGAGCCTTCCCTCAAATATCAGCCATCACCTTTTCTTTGTCTTCATTCGTTGTGCCTATCCATCATGGGTGACAATATCTCTCAGCCACCGGATGAGCCTGTCCTCGGTCCAACCCTAGCATCATCAAGTATTGAAGACATTCCAACTCTTGATCTCCTTGTCAAGCTAGAGCTGGATCGAGGTAGCGATGGAACTAAACCATGCGATGACAAAGAGACAGAGGTGCAAACACTTCCAAACTACACTACTCCCAGGATTAACACGCTCTGCTAGATCACTGAAACTCATCCAGAGAAGGACATTCTCTCGGACTCTATTGCAGATGATACCCACCTACCACACAGCGACGAAACAGTTCAGAACCATGAGCAAGAACTCTTTGATGATATCGCCACTGAGTATGGGGATACTTCAGGTTCCGAACCAGATTTTTCGTCGAGTTCAGAATTTGACTTCGGGTCGGATGATGAGAATGAAGAAACGACAGACGAGTAAGACACTGAGGAATTGTCGAAGAAGTCGTTTCTGTTGACATTGCCTTTTAGTTTGATCCGCTATGTCACAGCTCATCGAGACGAGCCGTTTGAGTACGTCTATCGCTTTCCCCCTGTGAAGCCCCTAGAACCGATCAAAAATCCCGAACTTACTGCCATGGAACCTGCTGGCTTGCCCTTGACACCATCTGCCACTACGGATGTTCTCTTTCGCAACGAGCTTTTTATCGTCAGGCGATCTCTCATCGCGGGATGGGGCGCCTTTGCAGCCAAAGACCTCGAGGCCGGAGACAAGATTCTCGTCGAAAGACCACTATTCACTGCCGATAACAACACGCTGTACAAGGAATTCGACAAACTGGACCAGGCATCGCAGGACATTGCGCTGGGCCTTCATGCTAATAGCTATTGTAAATTCCAGAGCATCAAGGCTGTCTGGACTACAAACTGGTAAGTTGAGAGTTGCGGAACGAAGAAGATAGGTCTGATGGTGCTTTTAGCTTCTCAACAGGTGTTTGGGATGAAGCAGGCCTCTTCCCTATTGCGTCACGCTTCAATCACACATGTCATCCGAGACAGACCGTCAAATACCACTACAACAAGGCTGGCGAGGTACTTGAGATGGAAGTCAAGGCAGATATCATCAAAGAAGGCGAGGAGTTGACCATCTCGTATGGTTGCGGGATAACTCCCGCCGATTTATTCTATCGCTATGGGTTCAGATGTCGCTGTGGAGGATGCTCTGGATGGACTGAAGAAGATGAGAGAGGAATGTGGTGATTCAAAGGGAACATACATGTCGAGTGGCGCGTTGCTTTGCTTGGTTTCGGTACTGCTAAGATGGATTTGGTTCCAGAATTTGAGACAGGATTGACGCTTCTGGCCTATGTTTGATGTTGGATTTGTATTGACCTGGATATAGGGTCATTCTTTGGTCCTTGGGAGATTAGAGATGGGAGCGGCTTTGGGCGAAGAAGAGCAACCACTCTAGTTATGCGCGTCGAATTAATACAAATGATAAAAAGAAGCACCTTGAACTTTAGGTCAGTGTCATTTGTGAGGTTCTTATGTTAATTAAAGACAAGCAGTCCATGTGCTCCAAGACAGGTAGTTTTGGTCATTTCTCCAGGTTATTTTGTGCCTTTCGAGACAAACTTGAAAGTCATACCGAAGGGATCTCGAAAGTTATTAGATCATCGCAAATTCAACTATCGCGCTGTTCGTTCATTGTGGGAGTCACCAGATGTCTGCCTACACTAAGTCAAGCTGAGCCTCAACAAAGACACCGTATGAGTCAATCACCGATGAAGCGTAGTGACGATTCGTGAAATACAGCATTTGCATTATTCTATGTAAACAAAGAACGATTCCCTCCAACTAAGCTACACATTCTTTTCGGGACACGAAGCACCTTTTCTCGCTATCTCAATGCCTCCATCTTTCCAATACTATCAATCCTTAAACACCACCAACTATCTGCAGGTTCATCGACGGAGAACTATTGGGAGAAGACAACAACAATCCCAAATCATGGGCCCATACACGGTCATTGAAGGGAATACTCCTGGAAGTGTGACGGACTGGTCGAATCATCAGAATAATTCTGGCAATAATGTCTTTTACTTCAGTTTCGCCGAACTAGCCATGCAGATTATTCTCTCAGCGAACCATCAGACCATGATTTCATGTCAAGTTATTGATACATATAGGTCATTTTCGAGAAAATCAATAGATCCTCTTCGTGAAGAAGTCCGCTCCATAATGAGAACAGCCCTTGGAGATGATTCTTGCCACGTCAGGGAGTTTGATCTGCAAATCGCCATTCTTCAGATGCTGGAAGCAATTCACGGATTTGAACTGGCACAACAGTCTTCTAAACCAGAGATGTATGAAAAAGGATATGCAGCAGACGAAGTATCAGACTGGAACGAGGTTATCAACAACCCCTTCGGTCTCGATGTATCAACCATCCAAGACACAGCCTACTCGATCCTCCATAAAACACCCGAGGAACTAACAGCTGGTATCCCCAAAGAATGGAGAGTCATTCACATGGAATCTGTCCTTCGCCACGACCTCGTCAGACGGTTCTGGGGCTACCGGGCGTCACTGGAAACAGACCTGAAATCGTGCGGGACGAGTTTACGAGACAGAATTCCGCCTCACTCGAAGCTAGCAGGCAAAGTCCGAGCCCAAATTAGCCACGAGACTATTATTCAGGACATGATTTCTCCTCGTGTGACTTTCCACGGTACTCCCCTTCAGTCAGTAGGATCGATCGTCCGCCATGGTTTCAAGATGCCTGGAAAATTAGTGGAAGGGCAAGTCGTCGCCTCTCATAGATCGGGCATAGCATTTGATCGAGGAATCTACTCATCCCAAGAGGCCTTCTATGCCATATCATATGCTCGTGGGCAGAAAGAGATGACTCCAGTCGGCATGCTGCCTAGTATGAGGTTATTTGTCTGCGGCACTATCATGGGTCGAACATATACCGGGAGTGACGGACGCCATGGTCCCCTGATTGAAGGTTATGACTCGCACTTCGACGGGGGTTTTGAATACATCGTCCACGATGAACGAGCCATGATTCCCTGCTACGTCATCCACCTCGATCTCGGCTCACAGGCAGCCAAGCAGGCCCTCAAAGACGTACAGACCAACCCTGAGGAATTCAACAACCTGACCAAAACCAAGAAGCGCCCCGAAGCGAAAAGCACGGCGCCTGGAGATATCCAACGTGAGAAGGAAGCTAGAAAAGCGGCAGCTCTGAAGTGGTTTCCTTATGGCTTTGGCCCTGCTACGGGTACAAGATTTGTGATTGAGGAGGTGGGCGAGATCTCGGACGATGAAGAGGAATACGGAGACTGGCAAGCTGAGAAGCATGGCTATTCGAAACCTGACATCGAGAAGGACACTGTTTGGGACGACGAGGGGTGGGAGTACTATGATGAGAATGGAAACCTGGTGAAGGAAAAGAGGCGTTTGATGGATCAGTATCAGCATGCCACGCGGGCACATAAGAATAAAAGGGAGCCCTGATCCCCAGGGAAGCAAAACTCTGGACCGTGTCAAGATTAAGTGCTCTAAATGCATACTAAGATATCCCAAACCCACCTGAGTCTCTTCGTCACTTAGGATAGAGGCCCTAAGTCTTCTTCCCCGAGCTTGTCACAGAAGAATTATCGAGTGCCCATTGCAGTAAATGGTATGTGTTTTCTTCTAATCCCGAACGCCATGCCATGCAGTCCATCCGTCCATCATATGATACATCCTCTAATCCCAATACTTAATCTCACCGTCCAGACCCGCCGTAACCACCTTGCTGGTCTCTTGGGGATGCCACTTGACAGTCGTGATAGCCTGGTTTCCAGCCTTGAACTTGTGATACATCTTACACGTCTTCCAGTCCCAGAAGCATACATAACCACCAGAGTCACCTGAGGCAAGGAATTGTCCATCAGGACTGCAGTCGAGATCGATGCCAAGACCGGCGTTGTTGTGGCCCCGGTAGCTCTTCTTTCGGTTCTGCCGGAACTTGTCGTTTGCACCGTAGACGAGAATCTGGTTATCGGAACTCTGATATGCGACGTATTTGCCGCTGGGGTGGGGAGCTGCGCGGGTCATAGGGTACATATCTGGTTCAGCAATGTATTTGATGGGAACGGGAATGTTGTAGTCCCACGCTCGGAGAGACTTGTCGTCAGAAGTTGTCATAAAGCGTCGGTTCTCATCAACGAATGTGATGGTGTTGATGGCAGCTAAGTGATGATCATACTCCTGGACAACCTCGTTCGGTGTTCGAATATCGAATTGGACAATCTTCTTATCCGACATACCAGCCAAAAACTCATTCGCATGCTCAGGATCAGGGTTGAATTTGATGACATGGGGAGTCTTGCCAGTCGTGAACTTGCTCACGCAAACACCCTTCTCAGTATCCCAGAGCTTGATCATGCGATCGTAAGAAGAAGAGAGAAACTGAGTGCCCGATGTGTTGAAGCAAATATCTGAAATGGCCTTTGAGTGTCCAGAGTATGTTCGTAGGAGCTCTTTGTCGTGGTACACATCAAAGATCTTAACGGTAGTGTCGGCGCTAGCTGATAGGAGCAAGTGCCCAGAAGAAGGGAAGAAGCGCAGCGCAGTGATCGCCTTGGAATGGTTCTTCCAAGAGTGAATCTGATTCTTGGGAATAAAGTTCGTGATGCTTCCCACTTCTTTCCGAAGGTCGATGTCCAAGTCTTGAGGAACGTGCATATAAGTCCTTCCCTGGTAATCGTACTCGGCGGATCCGTGGAACGTCGTCGTCTCGTCGCCCATCTCCTCGGCCTCCTTCCGTCGTTCCAAAGCCTTGGTTGGTGCCTTGACAATTGTTCCACTCTCGACTACCTCTTCCTCCTCTTCGACAATCTCATATTCCTCATCGCTCGCCAATTCTTCGTCGTCCGCAACAACCTCGTATTCTGCCTTTTTGTATCGTGCCCAAGGTCCAACATAAGACCCAGGTCCCTCGGCAATCGTTGCACTGCCCTTGCTCTCTCGCCCAGCTCGTATCCTGGCAGCCTCCGCTTTTTGCTCTGCATTCGTTTGGTATTCTCGTTCAGGACCACCTCGTCGCTCGATAGCACGATGCTTGCTCCGGAATGTGTGTTCGCTTAGAAAAGTCTCCTCTGCGTGTCCCGTTGGGACGCTCTTGCGCTTCAAAATGTTGTTCTCGTCCTTGAACGGGTTTAATGGCCCAGCCTTGGGACGCGATAGATCTTCAGCCGAATAAGGCACAACAGCATGATCAGGTTCAGCTTGTTCTCGAACTATGAGCGCATCTTGCGGCGCCATATTTGGCGGATATTCGCCAAAATCCGCCATGATGATGGAAATGTCCCTTCGGGTGGTGGGTTGAAGGGAAAAGGCTGTCCCAGCTGCCGATGGTGAAGAAAACAAAGGAGTTAACGGTATTTGTACTGCTTGGTTAAGGCAGCAATCGAGTCATGAAGCAGATAAACCTTATCTGATTCTGACTTATGAGATGATGGCCTCGGTATTTAACTTATTGGTGGAAACGCTCAAAAATCTCGACGGACTTGTGCAAGACTGATTGACTGATTGATAGTTAAAGCTTAGGGCATCTCAACAAGACATCAGGAAGAGGATGATGAAGGAATGAGCGTAGACGATTGATAGAGTCTGAACGTCGCAAAGTATACCTAGGTAGTCAGTCAAGCTCTACCAAGCGCGACAGAGCAGATCGCGAAACAGAAACAGTCACGTGACTTTGATCGCAATCTCATGTTCACTTCGCAGGTACACGGGGAGCAAGAAATTGGAGAAAGGTTTTGAGGTCCCTAAAAGCAGGTGCCTAGTCTTACCTAAGACCTATCATACCTATGCTGAATTTACCTAAGTTTGCTTTTCTCGTTAGGATAAAGGCCCTGAGGTTTCTTCCCAAAGGTACCTAGTAGGGTTTGGCTGTTTAAGCCCGAGTACTTCAACGGACACGAGAAATGTTTGTCATGAGTTGTAAGCCATATACTGTACATAAAGAAACTATACATTTCATCTAAAGCATCAGAACTGGCCATTTTATTCGGTCATTAATCAATTATCACACCGGGCTCAAACGCTGAAGGATGACGGGACCAGGCCACCACCAAGTGCGATCAATGCCTCAGTCTCCAACAGAACATGCTACCCACCGCCTTCATGAAGTAATCAACCAGAGCGCCAGCTGGCATGATACCAGGATATATACGCCAAGCCCGTCTCTTAAAAAAAGAAAGCTATCATCATCATCTATACTGTCTTCCACTCGTTGTGTGTACTGCCGTAGCAGATTCATATCGTATTCTCTTGTTCTTGTCGTCGCGTGACCAGTCGACTCGGCCCTGGATGTCAGCTGAACTCGACCAGCTTGTTAAGATATTGCAATCTGTCCTATCAGACGTAGCCAAATATTGCCTAACATCGGTGATATCGGACCGCGGCTCATTCGAGAGGGGTAGCATTTTAGGAGGACTCGTCTCGGATAAGAGCAACAATCATGCTGTAGAGGTAGAAGAAGAACATGAGCAGGTGAAAGCCAAGTTTGAAGAAGGATTCCTGTTGCGGTGTCAGTGCTGCGCTTTGCTACGAGTCAAGCTAGACCATATACCTTCTTGTGAACATTGAGCTTGCGGAAGATCTCAGTCGCATCGAGGAGATGAGTGTTGTCAACAATCCTAGGCACGGTCAGTCTTATTGTCGCAAAACTCGGGGTGTATTCGACATACTTCTTGACGTTCCAGCCAAGGAGAGGCAAGTTGAGAATGAGAGGGATCCAGTAACCGTTGATGAGGAAGAGGAAGGTCAAGAAACCGTGCACAGCAGCCTCGGGGATGATATAGGTATTGAGTCGGTTGCAGAGGTCAATGGGGTTAATATAATCACTGTTACCATATGCAATTAGTTTTCATCTCAACAATTGCTTTGAATACGCGCATTCTGAGGCGCAAAGCTTGACACCTAGATAGCAGCGCTTGCAAGGACCATGGGAACCATACCATTCCAAATCACTGTACATAATAGTGAAGAAAACCTGTAAAAAGAGGTTGACGGCGTTGATAAGCACCGACAACAAAAACAGCCAAGCTTCTCCAGACATCATGTTGGGCTAAAGTGTAAATGTGACGTTGAGGATTGGTGATCGAGTTGGGATGACGACGATGTCGGTCGAGGACAGCTGTTTGACAAGCTCTGTCACGGGCTGCAGATCGCGGTGCAAGGCGAGGGATGATAAGCTTCGGAGTGGTACAGTTCGCGAAAAGCTCCGGGTAGCTGAATATGCCAAAGTCGCCTTGCTGCGAAGATTTCTTAGTCACGAGGTGTGAGGGGAATAACAGAGTGGAAGAGGAGAAATCTTGGTGGCGGGCAATGGATGGTGTGGAAGTGGTAACTTAGTGGGAGGGTAGCGGTGGTGAGTTCTGGTGGAGATATGGTGGAGGTGGACCTGGAGAGGTTAGGTTAAGTTGGGTTCCTGGGCTGGTCAGATAAAAACTAGCCGCGATGATGGAAGCGGCGACAGCTCAGGGCAACACCCTCGAAGCTGACAGCAGGGACATTGTGCTGAAAACCCCCTGTAATCCCAGCGGCCTCTGCCTTGATCCCCTGTCCTGAAAACGCCTTCCACGGCGGATGGCGTGGCCGAGTGACGCCTGCATGTGGCTGGGAGGGTTCACAGTCTCACTGAGCCTTTGAGAGGCAGGGTTTATTACTCTCCAACTTTGACAGCGAGAGCCATTTGCGTCACTCCACAGATAGATAGATAAGCCTGCATCCGGGGATATGCACCACGGACATCGACAATGATGTAACGACGTATGGCCTGACTTGATCAAGCTAGACAAGCAAGGCTGATCAACGTCGATATCCACATAAACATCATGGTTCACATGCTTTTGTAATAACTCTAAGAGAAGACTCTATCAATCACTCAAAACTTGAGCAGAAATGTTGTGTCAATATATAAACTTTGGGTTCATGCCTCACTGCTCGCCGTTATAATGCACCGTCAATCAGCCAACACCCCCCTCATCCCCACTAACTCCAGAACATGATATCGCCAAAACATATGATTTCTTCATATAACAACACTCATAAAGCTCTATGCCTGGGTTTCTCCGTTCTCGGTGCCAGGCATCGGTAAGGCGCCACCAGGAGAATCTGGCTGTCTCGCGGTCAAAATCTCGACACCATCTTCTGTGACTAGAAGAGTGTGCTCTGCGATTCATGTTAGCCTATGACACTACCACACTTCCAAACGAGACTTACCAAACTGAGCTGTCAGCTTGCCATCGATGGTGGTGCTGGTCCAGTTGTCAGGCCAAGTAATATCTCTGTACTTGCCCAGAGCAATCATGGGCTCAATGGTAAATGTCATTCCGGGCTTGCACTCTCCAACAGTCTTGTTCTTGGCGTAGTGAGGGACGTTGGGAGGACAATGGAAAAGTTTGCCGACTCCGTGGCCGCAGTAAGTTCGGATAACGCTGCAGTTGTGCTTCTTGGCATGCTTCTCAATAATGTTACCAAATTCTCGGATCAGCGTACCGGGCTTAACGGCCTTGATAGACTCATCCAAGCATTGTCGTGCCGTCTCAACCACACGAACAGTATCGGGGTCGGCCTTAGCCTTGTCTCCAATGTAATATGTCTCGTTCAAATCGGCGTGGTACCCTTCATGGTACAGGGAAACATCGATGTTGAGAATATCACCGTCAAGCAGAACACGCTGGTCAGGAATACCGTGGCAGATGACTTCGTTAACGGACGTGCAGCAAGACTTGGGGAAGTTGTTGTAGTTCAGAGGAGAGGGGTAGGACTAGGTCGAGTTAGCCATCACAGATAGTCTCCAGCCCTTCGAAAATTGGTGAGCAAATCTCGATACGTACGTTTCGCTCGATACAAGCCTTGTGAACGATCTCATCGATGTAGTCGGTCGTCACGCCAGGCTTAGCGGCAGCGGCCGCGATGTCGAGGACCTCTCGCGCAAGCTTGCAACTCTTTCGCATAGCATCCTGGCCCTTCTTGTCGAGAATTTCGATCTTGTTACGGTTGGTGAGGGATCGGCTGTATCTGGGGTTGCCGTCTTGCCACCACACGGGGTGAGGAATCGACTGAGGGAGAGTTCGGTGCGGCGACAGAGGATAGACGGGTCGCAAGGTTCCAGAGTACGGAAAGTTGGGGAAAGGGTTATAATAGCCGGTAGCTGGATCTGGTGAGATTGCTTTCGGAGCTTTCAGGTGGTGGAGGATATTACTTTGCGACTTGTGCATTGTCTTATGGATGCCCTGTGCTGGAGTTAGGTTGTGTCGCAGTCACAGCATGGTGGAATTCACGTACCCAGTTTCTCTTGAAGCACTCCTGAGAGCAGAAGTAGCTGTCCTTGACTCCCAGCTTCAGGCAAGTTGGGCATTGGAGGGATCCAGCTTCGTTCTGGCAGTCGGCACCCATACACTCCTTCTTGGCGGGGGGGTCAGCAGTCATTGTGTCGGTATCAATGTATGTACTCGAGTAGACAGATTGTATCGTGTGAAAAAAGAATGTATAAAGCAAGAAACCGCAACCTGGAGTGAGAGGTTGTCGAACGATCAAAATGCGATCACAAAGCGCCAAACGGTGTAGTCGTAGAGTCGTGTCTCGTGGTGCAACTTTCAGACGAGAGCAAAAGATCGACTCGGCCCCATTTGCTGCAGGTTGATAAGCATCGATAAGGGTAGTCGCTAACAATGGCCAGCCAGTGACGCTTGGCGACAGTCTGGAGCTCCTCTAACAGAGCCTGAGTCTGTGGGGCAGTCGAACATGTTTTGTGCAATTTTATGCATACGCCTCACTAACAGAAGCTGTTAACGCTCTCTGGTAAACGGTGCTGTTTTGGGTAAGTGGGGGTTTACGGCACGACGGAGACGTGATCAGTGATGGTGGTCCATGCCAGCTTGTTAGTGCTTCAGTGAAGACTGGGCATGTGAATGACAAGGAACTCAAATCGGTCTCTACGAGATTTTCTGCAACTTACGTCTCACCGAGAATTTGCGTTTCTGCTCATTTGAGTCGAGATTAATTTCATGACATCAGTGTCAGGTTTGAGTTAAGCATGTCATTTCTGAGCAGATAGTTGTGAGTTCTAGAGAATTGAAGCTGGATAAATACATATTCAATCTGCACAAGAGCAGAAAGAGGACCCAAGAAGGCGCTTTGAAGTGAGCAATGGGCCATCGAGGATAACAAGTTGGCAATACTAGTATGTGCACCGGCTTCGCTCTACCTTAATGACAACGACCCTTCGGAGCAGTCAAAACACACTCACTTGGTCACAGCTAGCGGCCTCTTCATTGGATCATAGTCCAAACCTAAGGTAGTCGGTTTAGAATACTACAACACCGAATGCCGGGGTTACATTATTATTAGCTGTCAGTGGTCTTGTGAGTGAGTTTGTTCTCGCTCTTCTGTAGTGGATGAAGTGGGCCCCCGCTTCCGACCGGCCGCTATCGCTTTGATGCAACAGCAACAGCCGGCCCTATCGGGGCTTGAATCGGTGCTCAGTCTATTAGTATGCCGACCTTAATATCTCGCCATCTCTTGACATATTTTGTCTCCGTTCGTCCTTGACAAACTTCACGAGCAAGATGGTGAAACCCCAGAAGATCGTTGTTGTAGGTGCTGGCCCCGTTGGTTCTCTGGCAGCTTTGTATGCTGCTCAGAGAGGCCATGAAGTTGAAGTTTATGAGTTGCGACCGGGTAAGTGACCTTTTTCTAACATGTTTCCCATTGGCGCATCGCGAAAGACTCGAATAAGTTCCGGAGCCCCGAGGGAACTCGTTTGAAGCTCTCGCGACTTGCGAAGAGTTGTATATGAATTTTTTCATGAGTCTTTTACGGAAATTCTCTTCAAACGTTGGAGAGGCGCATTCGCTGACCGGTCTAGACCTCCGGGATCCCAGCACAATCCCACTCAACTTTACAAAATCTATCAATCTTGCAATATCAGAGCGTGGAATCAATGCTATGCGCCATGCTGGTCAATCGGGCCTCCTTGACCATGTCATGTCGACCACAATTCCAATGAGAGGCCGCATGATTCATGGTCGAGGCCCAACTGGAGCACTCTTTGAGCAGTCGCAAGACTACGATGTCAAGGGACGAGTATGCATAATTGCCTCAACTACCGTGTGGCATGTGAAACTGACGGTTCCAAATAGGCAATTCACGCCATTGATCGCGCAGGCTTGAACAAGCGGCTGCTCGACATCCTGGATGATATGCCTAATGTCAAGTTATTCTTCAACCATAAGCTCACAGGCGCCGACTATCGCGAATGCAAAGCTTGGTTCGAAGTGGCCAATGCAAAGTCATCCCAAGAGTCTCGTCCCAAGGAAATCGGCATTTCCTTCGATCTTATGATTGGAGCTGACGGTGCCCATTCTGCTGTTCGCTACCATCTTATGAAGTTCACCCGGATGAACTATCAGCAGGAGTACATTGATACTCTATGGTGCGAGTTCCAGCTCAAGCCTTTCAAGACTGATGAAACAGCCGATCCAATGGCCAAGTTCCGAATATCGCCTAATCACTTGCATATTTGGCCCGGCAAGGATTTCATGTTCATTGCTATTCCCAGCGATGTATGTTCTTTCTTATTCGTTCCTAATAGTTCTCCACAATTTATTGACTCTTTTGCTTAGGACGGCTCATTCACATGCACACTCTTTATGCCTAGCAAGGATTTCTCAGATCTTGAGAATAACCCTGCCAGCGTTCCGGCATTCTTCGACAGCCATTTCCCAGGCGTTACGGACTTGATACCAGGCGATGAGTTGATTGAATCTTTCAACACAAATCCTCACCTCCCACTTATCAGCCTCAAGTGCAAGCCGTACCATTGCGGCTCTTCTTGTGTTATTGTTGGCGATGCCGCACACGCCATGGTGCCATTCTATGGCCAAGGCATGAACGCGGGCATGGAGGATGTCCGGATTCTCTTTTCAATACTTGATAAACACGCTCATATCGACGAGTCCAATGATCCTGCCAGCGAGTCATCTAAATCCGAGCCAGCTTTCCAGCGATCACTGGCTTTGGCGGAGTACTCAGCGGTTCGACCAGCCGACGCCCATGCAATCAACGATCTCGCCCTGCAAAATTATGTCGAGATGCGATCCTCAGTCTTGTCAAAGCGTTACAGGTTGAGAAAGTATCTCGAAGAGATGATGAGCGTGTACCTCCCTCGCCTTGGCTGGCAGACGAAATACTCCCGAGTCAGCTTCAGCAACGAGGGCTATCTGGACGTCATCAACAAGAGTGATGCCCAAGGCAGGATATTGGTGCGAAGTTTCTTGACTCTGGTCGCCAGCCCTTTCTTGATTTCAGCCGCCGTGTTTGCATACAGGTACCGACGGTCATTTTCTGCTATAATGAATGCTGTTCGACAGCTTCCCTCGTAAGGTAAATCCACCGTCGTGTCGGTATGATGTATTAGTGGAAATGTTCGCTTATTTGTTAGGAATCATGTATCGCTGCTCAGTTGCTGGAAAAATTGGCCGTGATCAAAGGTCAAATTGTAATATAGAACTAAAACCAACATAAGCCGGACCAAACT
This sequence comes from Fusarium pseudocircinatum, assembly GCA_013396035.1. Taxonomy (NCBI): domain Eukaryota; kingdom Fungi; phylum Ascomycota; class Sordariomycetes; order Hypocreales; family Nectriaceae; genus Fusarium; species Fusarium pseudocircinatum. The sequence continues at coordinate 79,179 of JAAOAS010000096.1, forward strand.
CAGAAGAAACGCAAGAGCGTCAACCTCTGGTTCTGAGAAAAATCTTCTCTACTATCTATGAATCCAGTGAATTAGTCGCATGAGCGTCAAATGCATGGTTGGTCTATAAGGTTCAGAACAGTCAGTCTACGAGTTGATCGAGCGTTGGCGATTTGCAGCGCCACCGCTCTCATTCAACAGTGAATTCAAATTACCCGTGATACATCAACATCGAATTGACACTTGTACCGCATTACTATCTTTATCCACCTACCTAGGTATGTTACCATAAAAGGACAAAGCACCCCTGCATCGCCAGTGTATTCATATGCACTAATACGATGATATGCGCTTAACCAGTATTTGGCTTAGTCATTCTTCAAACTTCTGAATTTTTGGCCCGAATCTACAACACTCTACGGAGAGTCTCGTTGATATCGAGATATTGGCCGGCATTTCCTTGCTCTGAGTCTTAGACAATTGAAGGCGGGAGATTTTATCTCGTTCAAAAGGTCTTTTGAGTTCGAAGACCCAGTATAGATTTCTCCTAGAGGTGAGTGTGACAATTCCACATCCAAATGCCGTGACAGGAGCTGCAGGGGAAACAAATGTTAACAGAGCCTCAACGTAGAACCAAAAGACAATTCCAACGAGACGACGAAATTCAGCCTCGCTCAAATCGATACCCCTCACTCTCTAGACCGCCCATCATGCCCTCAATCACCAACATCGCGAACATGTGTTCGCATCTCCAAAACGCCTCTAAAGCCCGCCTGGGTATAACATCCGTCAAGAATTGCAAATACAACCTCCAACTCGCCCTCGCTCTTCACCGATCAGGCTTCTTCTCGGCAATCTATCGCTCTGGTCCTCATCCCCCAACGCTCGAGCAGATGGTTTCTGAGCCTCCAGTGCAAGTGACAAACGCCAACGTAGCCACGATGCGCCTGTGGCTCGGTCTTAAGTACTGGGATGGTAAACCTGTCCTCGGAAAGGCCAACGCTATTAGTACGCCGAAGCGTCTTATGACGGCCAATATCGCGGAGCTGGCTAGATTGGCGAGAGGATTTCCTACGAAGGTGGATGGTGGTGTCGTGCCGGGGTTAAATCTTGGCGAGTGCATGTTTGTGTCGACGTCGAAGGGTATGCTGGAAGTGAGGGAGGCACTCGCGAGAAAACAGGGTGGTCTGCTAGTATGCCGGGTTTCATAAGTATGGTTATCTGGAGGGGAGATTGCTTGGGTGGTGGGAGGAGACTGTGTGCTTTCATGATACGATAAATAGGGAAGCTTGTATTGTACAACTAGATTAAGTCCCATATGGACGGTTTGTGTATCAAAAATCAATCTCAGAATGGGAAACTGCCTTGCGCATTACATATTTTTTTGTTATCTTGCAATCTCGTTTTCAGATGCTCTTTTTACAATAAGTATGCGATAAAATCACCATTCGCCTTCGCTTAAAACAGGTATCTATACAGCGGCTCAAAAAGTACATCCCTTCCTCCATGGCTAACAAATCAGCAATCTTATATCTCTCACAATCTATCCCAAGTTTATTCAGCCTTGGTAACGCTCTCCTGGTCTTCTTTCTTCTCCTCGTCAATCTTCTCTCCAGTGGTATCCTTCTCTTCAACATATTCAGCGGTCTTCTCGTCTTCCTTGGTATCATTCTTCTTTATGATGTCAATCTCGTCGTCCTTATTCTCTGCAGTCTCGGTTTCGGTAGACTCGACGTCCTTCTCCAACAAGGGAATCACCTCTTCGGTGGTCTCTGGTTTGGGATCAGTGGTTGATGCCTTGTTTGTCTCCTCGACGACAACAGGGGGTTGGGTAGAGCCCTCGTCCACTAGGGGAACGATATCGTCACCCTCAAGTGGCTGATTAAATTCCGTCGTGGGCTCCTGCTCCGTGGGCTCCTCGGACTCATCAGCAGGAGTCTCCCTGGGAGAGGCAATGGGCTCCTCAGTAGCGGAGGTTTTGAGTACATCAACAGGTTTCACCTCCTTCGGCGTCTCAGGGGTGATAGGGCGGACATCTTCCTTTTTTTCCTGCTCCTTTTTGCTCGATTCCTCGGGGGTAGACTCGGCCTGGGGTTCCTCGGAAACGGGCTCCTCAACTTCAACATGAGCGTCCTTCACAACGTGCCCTGGTTCAGGCTTTTCCAAATCCCCGGGAGCATTGTTCATCTGAGGTACCTCGGTCTGGATCTCTGGCACCTCCGGACTTTCTGTCTTAGTTGGCTCGGGTGCTTTCTCTTCAACCACGGGCTCAACCTTGGAGGTCTCGTCTGAGGCGACTGAACCAGTCGCCGACTTGGGTTCAGCTGCCTTCCTGGCAGGTTTCTTGGCGCTTCCCGGAGTTTTCATACTGCTCTCACGGCGGGTGGCATCGGCTCCTGAAGATGTTGGTCGCTTTGCTGTCTTCTTGGGCGGTGTCGTAGGTACTTTCTCGGAAGTCTTTTGAGCGGAAGCTTGTGTTGGCCGCATCATGCGGGCCAAAAAGCTCTCATCCACTGGTGCTTCTTTCTTGGGGTGAGCAGGATCGGGGGTCTTCTTGGGAGGAGGGCCAAGGCTTGGCCGTGAGCGGCCGACGTTCGAAGGTTGACGCTTGACGGTTTTGCCAGTACTGACGCCAGCTCCTGTCGCACTCGCCCGGCTGGCTGGACGAGCAGGGACGCTGAGATTCTGTGAGCTGGCCGAAGGTTGAACCTGACGACCTGTCTTGGCGCCGGAGGATGCAGTTGGGGCCATGAGAGAAGCGGGTAGGTGCACAGGCTTTGTGGGAGACTTGGGCTTTGGTTTCACAAAGGGAGCATCGCTCGGGGTAGGCTTCAATGGCTGAGGCTTCTTGGTTGTGTTTGTCGCTGAAGGTCGTGTAGCTGTTGGCGTGGTCCTTGGTGCTGGTTTTGTCTCCTTCTTTGGTGCTGGAGCAGCCTTAGGAGCTGGTTTGGGCTCAGGCTTGTGTGTGGCGCTTGCTGTTGGCCTCGTTGCAGAAGGAGACTTTGCTAGAGGCTTGGTGTTCGGAGCCTTCGTGGAGATAGTGCTGGGTCGAGTGGCGGTTGCTTTCTTGGGGGCGCTGGCCTTTACAGTTGCTGCGAGAGCTGTCTCCTTTGGCAATTTTGTTTCTTTCGTGTTTTCTGCCTTGGTTTTGCCATTGGCACTTGCAGGAGCTGCTGGGGGCTTGTTTTCTTTCTTCGGCGAAGCTGCAACAGGCTCTGCCGTGGCGGGCTCTGCTGGTAGCAATGAAGGAGACGGTTCCTCCGTGTCTACCTTCTTGTCGGGGTTGACACTGGGCTCGTCGCTGACAGCTCCCATCTGCTCCGTGGGTGTCTTTGGGGGATCAGTTTGGTGACGGGGCGACTCTGGGATTGCTTCTTGGAAGAAGGGCTTGCTTGCGCGTGGCGCATCTTCAAGCGAAGCGGATGGCTTGTCCGGGATAGTGGAAACGGATTCTGCATCGGTGTCCATACTCAATCGACGGCGTGACACACTGGATTCGTGGCTGGGGTCTCTCCTAAGACCTATCCTTCCGTCTTTCTCAATGGCAACAAAGCTTGTTCTGACTTTTGACAGTGGCCGGACAGGTGATTCGGTTCCGCTATTGCCTGTGCCTGAGCCTGTGGAGAAGAAAACAGGTTTTGATCAGCAAGGGGTTGAAGGGAGAGGAGGATGGACGGGAAGGACACGGTAGGTATGAAAGAATGACGCTGAGCGCTAGGTAGTGTGGGCGCGAATCCAGGGCAGGTACAATTGGAGCAAGCTTTTCAACGGCTTTCCTAACTTAAAAGTTGCATCTCGCAACAGCTCTAAAAGTGTATCCCACCAGCCATGAAATGCGCGCTCATTCTTGGGAACATGTCGCGAGAGTATCGTTCGTACCTTGGACGGGAGTAGAAGCGCCAGATGATCGGCCTCTGTCGGGCGGGCTCGTGTCGCCCTTGTTCTCGAACATGGCGCGGAGGTTCTTGACCTGACTCATTGTTGCTGAGGGCTCTCAGAGACGAGGCGATCTGGATAATATGCAAGTTCGGTCTGGCGACCTCGAGGTCTTTTCGGGGTGTTCGTTATGTACAGTTTCAGCGAGTTCTAGAGTTGAGCGCGTGTTGTGAATGGATGGGGATTAGGATAAGGACAAGATGGGACGAGGTGATGTCTGGCTGGTTATGAGCGGCGTCCAGTCGCACAGGAGGCAGGGTACCTTGCTCCTTGAGGTACATCAGACAGATACGACGGGGCTCCTCAGGTCAGGCACAGGCCGTTAGTGGATTGAGGGGCGAGCCGTCAAACAAGGGGTACCTGCTGTAGCTAGCCTAGTGAGGTATTCCAGGAGGCGTTTCAGCGCTGGATGAATACTTTCCTGTGGATGTATCTCATGGGGGTAATTGCTTCGGTAGGTGGAGGCGGATGGTGGAGGGACTGGCAAGCCGCAGAGAATGGCTTCTGGTACGTTGGGCAGTTGCAGAATAATAGGGGCTAAGATCACAGGACGGTCAAGAGCTGGACAGACCACAAGGTAACTCTTCAACATCAGTCATGTACTACAGTATCGAGATGGTGTAGAGACAAGTCCTGAAGCTCGGTAACCAGCCAAATCATTCCACATGAAACGCCAACCAGCCCTCGCACAGCAACTAGACGTTATCTTGACTCATCAAAGAAGCGCTGCCTCACGAATTTTCATATCTAGAATTCCAAGTTACTCTGGCAGCAATTCAGTTGCTCGGTGACATTGACTAACAAGGCAATAGACTGGATTGGATGGAGCCAGGTATGGGCGGCGCTCAGACAAGGATCCAGTCGAAATGAGGCACTGGATGGATCTCGTTCACATCAGGCTTAGCCAGGGACAAAGTAAATTACCATCATGATGAGAGTTCACCGTGATTACCGGCACAGCGACTGTAAAATCTCATCAACTATCATGCCAACAAGTGTCCTCGACAGGTACTCGGCCCCTCAAAGGCACCTGAGAACATGAAACAACAAGGAGCTATTATGGTTAGTAGCTAGGTAGCTATTCCTGGACTGCCACGTTCGATGGAGGATTGCTATGCAGTATTGACAGTCAAAGGTGCAGAATTGAAGTGGAATACAATGACGAATGGCTCAAATCAGTCGAAATGAAACACAAAATCAACCTCAACATGGGACGGACTGGCCGCAGACTAATGTTAGCAGTCTGACTGCGAATACGTACCACATCATTCGTTCATTAATTCATATAATTACCCCTTAACTATTCTTATTTTATTTTATTTTAATTCATTTCATCCCATCCCATGCCCTCCGCTTCTCCCATGTTGTCTCGGCTCTGAAGTTATTCCTTCGGCTCCCCTGCGACTGTCCTCCAGGCTCATCCAATAGCATCCATCCGTACAACTTAATCTTTTCAATGGACCCGACGCTTTGAACCTTTAAAGGTGATGTTGGAAACGCATGAGCTTGTGTGGGGTCTGCTGTGTCTCATTATTCCCTCCCCACATCCTCCGATCGAAGCTCTTGTTCCAGGTAAACCATAATTACCTACCTATCCAGTGGACCATTAACATCCAAGGACTCTTTTGTTGGATCACTGATTATGCGCTCACGTCGTATATGGGAACTCGAAGTAGACCAATCTCGTTGTTGGCGTGATTTTTGATTCATTTGAGCCGAGTATCGGCCAACAATAAATGTTTCCAGGCAAGATTAATATACACAGAGGTTTCTCAGACAGATCAATACACTTAATAGGGATGTTATCAAGAAACATAGTACGGGAAAACGTCTTATAAAATGAACAGCATTTATATCTTGTGAATTCCAATTCAAAAGTGCAGTCAACATAGACTTTGTATGCTTGGCGCCATCGGCCTGGCCACTTTTTACCCGATATCAAAAATCCATACCACATTTCTTACCCGTTCCGATTCTCGGACAAAAGAACTTGAACTTCTTCTCAACTCCAATTGTGCCCATCATGTCTTTCCGCACCCTCAGAATCGGTACAGCACGCCACCGCTAACTCGGTTCAATATCTAGCTAACATGTTGAATTTCAGGCCTCATCCCCGGTGATGGTATCGGCAAGGAGGTCATCCCCGCCGGCCGTCGCATTCTCGAAGCTCTTCCCGCATCTCTTGGCCTCAAGTTCGACTTCGTCGACCTCAAGGCTGGCTTCGAGACCTTTGAGCAGACCGGCGCTGCGCTCCCCGACAAGACTGTCGAGGTTCTAAGAAACGAGTGTGATGGTGCGCTTTTTGGAGCTGTGAGCTCGCCTACACAGGCTGTCAAGGGTTACTCATCGCCCATTGTCGCTCTGCGAAAGAAGCTCGACCTCTACGCCAACGTCCGTCCCGTCAAAACTGTCATGACCGCTGCTAAGCCTATCGACATGGTTATTGTCCGTGAGAACACTGAGGATCTGTACGTCAAGCAGGAGCAGACCCATGAGACCCCCGAGGGTAAGGTGGCCGAGGCTATTAAGCGCATTTCCGAGAAGGCTTCGTTCCGCATTGCTACCATGGCTGGTGACATTGCTCTGCGTCGTCAGAAGATCCGTGATGCTGGTGCCTCTAGCATTCACAAGTCTCCCCTTGTCACCATCACCCACAAGTCCAACGTCTTGTCCCAGACCGACGGTCTCTTCCGCGCTACCTGCAAGAAGGCCCTTGCCGATCCCAAGTTCTCATCTGTTGCCGTTGAGGAGCAGATTGTCGACTCTATGGTTTACAAGCTCTTCCGTCAGCCCGAGGACTACGACGTCATTGTCGCTCCTAACCTGTACGGTGACATTCTCTCCGACGGCGCTGCTGCTCTTGTCGGCAGCTTGGGTCTCGTCCCCAGCGCCAACGTTGGTGCAAACTTCGCCATTGGTGAGCCTTGCCACGGCAGTGCCCCCGATATTCAGGGCCAGAACATCGCCAACCCCATTGCTACTCTCCGATCCACTGCCTTGATGCTTGAGTTCCTCAACGAGGAGGAGGCTGCTGCTAAGATCTACGCTGCTGTTGATGGTAATCTTGAGGAGGGCAAGCTCCTGAGCCCCGACTTAGGTGGTAAGGCCACTACCGAGGAGGTTGTCGCTGACATTCTCCGACGCATGTAAAATATCTAAAACATCAAAATTCGGTGGCTAGATCAGATATCCCATGATGTATGAACATGTAACGATGCAGGTAGTCTTTGGATACAGCTTGGACATACATGCCAAGACTCGTTTAAAACTCGTTTGTTTTAAATACATGGAGAGGATTGTATATGTTATGCCATTTTCCATCCATCTTTTCTAAATACCTCCGTCAAAAGAGGTGCCCCTATCCAGCTTCTACAATTCATTTGTGTATCGTTGACTTCCAAGCCTGTACCAAGGAGTCGTTTAGTATGACGTTATATTACAAGATCGTGCACCTATTCGTGTGTGTTATACAATAGCATAGACAACATTGTCTACGCTCAGGCCATTACATCACTGATGTACTGGGCCATGATACATCTTCAGCTCCAGTTAGTAGCTTATTTGGTTCGCTTAGCCTCAAGCTCAGCCTGATACTTGGCGACAAGTTCCTTTCTATAAAGTCGTTAGTGCTTACTCTTTCGCAATGTTGCAGAGATACATACTGAAGATGAGGAGGAGCAGGGGCGTAGTGGCTAAACTCCATGCTGAACTCGCCCTTGCCCTGAGTGGCAGCACGAAGCTGAGAGCTGAAGCCAAACATGGCGTTCAGACTGCAGTCACAGATGAGCGTGAAATCCTCGCTACCAATATCGGTATCGTGGATTGTGGCATTACGCTTGTTCATAAGCATAAGAATGTTACCTTGGAACTCGTTGGGGGCAGTGATAGTGGTCTTCATGAGAGGCTCGAGAACCTGACCACCAGCATCGGAGAAAGCCTTCTTGAAAGCCATCTGGGTGGCCAAGTTGAAAGCATAATCGGAAGAATCGGTAACGTGAGTAGCACCATCGTTAACAACCATCTTGGCGCCGATGACCTTGTGGCCCAATAGAGGACCCTTCTCACAGACAACATCGAAACCCTTGGCACAGGCAGAGAGGAACTTGTCGGGAATGTGACCACCAACGACCTGGCTCTCATAATGGTTCTCATCAGGCTTGTCGTTGGGCTCAATCCATCCAGCAACACGGGCGAAGTCACCAGGACCACCACTCTGTCGCTTCAGAAGGTAGTCATAGTCGGCTCGTCGTGCGATTGTCTCTCGGTAGGCGACACGGGGCTGGCCAGTGACACACTCAGTCTTGTACTCGCGTCGGAGACGTTCCACATAGACCTCAAGGTGCAGTTCACCCATACCAGAAATGATAGTCTCCTCACTCTCAGCGTCAACGTGGACACGGAAAGTGGGATCCTCACGCTGGAATCGGTTCATGGCCTTACTGAAGTTGTCGGCATCACCGGTTCGCTTGGGCTTGATGGAAAGAGACATGACAGCATCAGGAACGAACATAGAAGACATGGTGTAGGGAAGACCTCCGTCAGTGAAGGTGTCACCGGAGGCACAGTCGACGCCAAAAACGGCGCAAATTTCACCGGCACCAACCTCGGAGACATCCTCCATTTCGTTGGAGTGCATGCGGACGATACGGGGAATTCGGACCTTCTTGTCAGTTCGAGAGTTGAACAGGTAGGTACCCTTGCTCAGCTTGCCCTGGTAGACGCGGATGTAGGTGAGTTGACCATAGTTGTTCTCCTCGAGCTTGAAGGCAAGACCGACAAAGGGAAGAGAGTCATAGGGAACCAGCTTAACAGTCTTCTCGCCCTGGGACTTGTCCAGACCAGTGTTCTCAATTTCAGAAGGGTTGGGCAGGTAATCGCAAACAGCGTCGAGCATAGGCTGAACACCCTTGTCGGCAAGAGCAGAACCCATCATGACAGGAGTGAAGGTTCGGGCGATAGTAGCACGTCGGATAGCGGCCTTGATCTGAAGGTTGGTAGGTTCCTGCTCCTCAAGGTACAGTTCGGCAATTTCGTCGTCGACATCAGCAAGCTTCTCGATCAGAGCCTGGCGCTTCTCCTTGGCGAATTCCTGGAGAGGACCGGGAATCTGATCGGTAACGCGAACCTTGGTACCACGGGGGCCCTCGAAGTACATAGCCTGCATGTTGATGAGATCGACAACGCCCAAGAACTCGTCTTCGGCACCAATAGGAATCTGAATAGCGGCGGCAGGAATCTTGAGCTTCGTGTTGATCTGTTCGACTGCCTTCCAGGGGTTGGCACCCATGCGATCCATCTTGTTGACGAAAGAGATTCGGGGGACATTGTAACGTTTCATTTGACGGTCGACGGTGATGGTCTGAGACTGGACGCCAGAAACAGCGCACAGAATCATGACAGCACCGTCAAGGACTCTCAGGGCTCGCTCGACTTCGATTGTGAAATCAATATGACCAGGTGTATCAATCAGGTTGAAGTGGTAGGTTTCCTCTTTGCCGTTTTCCAATTTTTTCCAGTCGGCGAAAGTAGCCGCAGACTGAATAGTGATACCTTTTTCTCTTTCGAGTTCCATGGAGTCCATCTTGGCGCCGACGGAATCCTTTCCTCGAACTTCGTGGATCGAATTGATTCGGCCGGTGTAGAACAGGACTCGTTCACTGACTGTTGTCTTTCCACTGTCGATATGGGCCTGTTTCGTTCTTGTTAGCAGAAGGGGGTGAAATGGCGACGGTCGTTGATCATACAGCGATACCGATGTTGCGCACACGAGACAGGCGCTTGGCCTCCTCAGTGGACATGTTGGCGGCGACATACTCGGGTGTCAAACTGGCAGCATCTTCCTGAGCTTTCTTGAGACTATCTATAGTATTAGCATCGTGTTCAGCAAGCAAAAGGGGGGGGGGCAGTCGAGAACTCACGCTTCTTGCGCCGCACTGCAGCTACGCTTGGTCTGACTGAAGGCTCGTCGACTCTCCCACGCGGGAGCGGCAGCTGATATAGTAAAAGAATGGCTACCACAGCTTGACTGCTGTGTGCCGAGGAGCAGACGGCAATTGAGCCATCTGGCAGCCCGTGTTGCCCTCATCTTGCAATCTTGGACTTCAGTAAAGAAGTTGAGGAGAGGGTTGCCAATGATCGACGCTCCATTGGAAACTTTTTTCTTTGGTGTCGGGATTAGCAGGATGGAGGTGCAGCGCCACATGTGGACGCAGTTCTGATTCGCTCAGCGCTTAATTCCCGCCATTAATGGCACTGTAACCTGAGTGTGGGCGCGTCAACCAAGCGCCTCCATGCCTCGACAGGAATGGAACAAGACAACGTCAGAACGTTTCGAGATGAAATTACTTGAACGCAACATATTCTTCGAAAGCTATTTAGGGATATGTTTTGAGTTGTTAAGAATTGTATATAGGTCCCATCTGAGAGCTGCCAACGTACAAAACTGCCGCCATTCTGTTGAGACCTCGGGATTTTTCTCGACATATGTACATCATTAACATTTTCATTTATAAGTATCCTTTTAGGCTCTTTATGCCATTCTTTTACTGGTATCACTTGTGTAGTCTCATCACCCATTGCGCCCTTTTTGTATCCTCATTACCGACGGCTCCGTCCGGCCGTAAAACGCCAAAATCAGCCCATGTCAATGCAACCCTTGTTCAACGCCAGTGTCATGAACCTGTTAGTCTCTGAAGCAGATGACTTATGCAACGCAGCCAAAACTCCTGAAGACGGCATCATCAAAAAATGCTCGAGAAAATCCCTCCGCCTGCAAGCATGAAGCTCATTGTGGTAACGACCAGCGCCAAAAGTGTTGTCCCGGGGGCAAGCAATGATCCCACGTTGTCCTCGTCATCATTTCCATTTGAGTCCGATTCTTGAAATCCTTCAGCAGCAGTAAAGTTATGTCCTGGGACTGTTGGTTTCTCGGTTGCTCTGTGCTGATTCCTTGCTGCCGTTGCGGATGGGATGGTAGCCCCATAGCTCTTGAATGGGACTCGTTTGCTTTTCGTCGAATTGAAATCAGTGGCAGCAATTCCAACTTCGTTATTTACCAGGTCATAGACGACATAGGCGGATCGAAGAAAAGTGTTACCAAGCAAATACAGATCGTTGGTGTCGTTTTGTATACCAAAGGTACATATGTTCTCGCCCTTGTACGCGCCGGATTCAAAGGATGGCATATTGGCCGCATCGCTGGTCATGGTAAGAACGAGTTCGTCCATCCCTACACTGATGCTAGGACCTTCAGGGCCTGCAAATCCAAATGTGAAATTCCCTTGGTTCCTGCCGTAGGCACATGGTAGAACAGCTACTCCATAGTATGGCGACCACACAGCACCAACTTCTTCCCAGATCTCATGGGCCAGATCTTGGGGAAGGTAGCTCAACGTGGTTCCGGAATCGAGAACGGCCTGAATGGGGAAACTATCGGAGGCAAGAACATCGCTGCCGCTGGAGCTAGTGGCGACCAGTGAGGTCAAGGCCACAACGAAGTGGTAGTAATGGCCATCTAACTTTTGAATGTCGATTCGGTGCATATCGCCCACGTACTTTGCTGTGTCAACCCCTCCGAATAGAATACTGCCGGCCTTGGCGTCTAGGTCGTTGAGCCACACACTGTAGGCGATGGTGTTGATATAGCCTGCTTGGTACATCGCAACAGGGAGGTTGGGATAGATGACATCCGTGGTGCTGCCCGATGCCTCGTTCTTGGCGTAACCAACGCCTATCAAACCATATGAAATGTTAGTCTTGATAGCCAGTCCCATGGTCAGATTGTTGATGACAGCGCCGTCCAACTCAAAGTGATCTTCAAAATAATCGCCCTTGACATAACTGTCATCTACAAAGGTGATGCCGAACATTCCAGGCGCGACATGTTTGAATGTCTTGGACTTATCAGGGTCAACTGTCAAATTGTCAGTGATGAAGCCTAACACATGTCGGGGTGCCATCTTACAGCTTCCAAGAGGGCAGCCACTTTTTCCATTCTTATCGTCCTCGCAGATATCTGCGCAGTTCCAGGGAACCCATACATCGCTACTCCCGGTATCGAGCTGAAGGGTAATGTTCTGAGGCGGACTGCCGATCGTAACCTCTGTAAAGTAGCCTCCTTCAGATCTGTCATTACTTATGGCCTCTTCATATGTCGTTTTGGCGCGACGGGCCAAATGTGGTTGAGGATGACGACCCTCGATGTTCCACTGGATGGTTTGGGCTTGCACAAGGCCCAATGTCGAAACCAGCGAAGCACCCACAAGGGACGACTTCATTGCAGCCACGAGGGAGAGGCAGGCAAGAGCCAAGAAGAGATGAGTTCAGGAATGGCGTCGAACGGAGTAACGCCACCCTCCTCCATAAGGTGAATAGGCGCGGGGCCAACCAACTGAGATGTAAGGATACTGTGAAATGGCAAGTGCCTTTTGTGTATGAATAACTAGGGGGGGGAGAGAGAGAGAGAGAGAGAGTAAGGATATGAGACGTAAGTTGAGTTGGGTTAAGTTGATAGGTATCAATTTGTTTCAAGGGCGAAGTAGTGCAAAGAAGCGCTTAACAGCTAACGAATAAGTTAGGTGAGTTGCACTAGGACATTGGACACAGCAGGATGTCGCAAGAAACGCCAGCTAAAGAGACACAGGGTAAAAGACCCAAAGATAGGACAGATGTGGTGGAGCCTAGGACAGCTGCAACTGTATGTATGTATGTAAATGCAACTGATGAAAGAGGGGAATTCTGGAGAATATAAAAAGAACAAGGGGGGAAAGGAAAACGAAGTAACGAATCAGGGTTAACAATGAGCGAAAGATTGTCGATTGACAGGAGATGATGGATGAAGTGGAAGAAACGGCACGGGGGGGCCACGCAAGCTTGGGAACAAACGACGAGCACACCAGACCAGACTCGGGACTTTCCCACTTGGATCACTAGCAAAACTATTACCAACTCGGGAACTTGCCTCTTGACTTGAGTGCGTGCACGCTGTAGCGCCAAGATGTCTCGTTGACCCTTGCGCTAAAAAGGGCGAGTCGTCAGCGTCTCTCTGGACTGGGATGGTGGGCAGAAACAAAACATAAGACGCAATGGGCTTGTAGTAGTGGCCGTTTCTGTCTCGCGCTTTCTGTCACCCTTCAGCTGCAAATCCAAGGATCCGTGGGATGATGCGCTAGGTGGGCGGGTACTAGTTATTTAGTTGTTTGAGGCTTACGAAGCCCGGTGCTAATTAATTATTTTGTCAGTTCAAGTTCCATAGGTACGATCGGAAGCTAAGCACACCCGTCGGCGTCGAAATTTCTACTTCCCTGACTATTTCACTTGTCAAAGTTACCATGGATTATTTTTGACTTTACACCTTGCTTCTTGTAGAAAGGTACGGCTATCACGGCGTGTTATAATTACCGACTTAAAAATTACTAAACATCAAAACTCGAAACTCTTGGTATCTCTGGATAATACGAGATTTGTACATGCTCACAGGCCAAGAAGAGCTGCCAAGAAGTGATCATCATCGCTATCGAATTAGAGTGCAGGTTTGGACTTTGGAGACTGTACCTGGCAGATCAATTAACATTCTGAAGAGCAAAATGGTCGATCTGTCAGCCAAAATCGTTGGATTTGACCCTTGTCTCCCGTCGTGTAGCAATCAACACTTGCATTCTCCCACTTTCCGTGTTGCCGTGCGAGTATTTGCACAACCCGTTGAACACTACCTACCAGCTGACGACGACTCCTTGGCCGAGTTGAGTTGTGAATGCCGCTGATCCGTGCAACTCGGGTTCACTTTATCTAATGCAGCTCGATATGAACCAAATGCGAGATTCAGTGGAAGCAATTGTGTTACCTCTGGGCCGCCAACCTAGGTCTGTAACTACAGTAAGTTTGCGTCGATGTAAGCACCCAATCGCTTCAACCCCTCGACTAGAACATGTGTCTCACAAACATACCCCATTCTTATATATCCCTTAAAGTCCTCGTCGTTCCCAAAGCATTTCGAACCTGCCACAAACAGGACATTTTTCTTGCTTAGCAGGCCCAAGCAGAAGTCAACATCATTTATGGGTTGGCCATTCTTGATGAAACGAACAAATGCTGTCGTCCCGGCCGTGGGCTCTACCCAGGAACATACGGCCTGATAGCGTCCGATAAACTCTTTGACCAGTTTCGCATTGTTCCTCGCCAGGGTCAAGTTGCGATCAACTAAAGAAGGGAGAACTGCTGGCGATAAGGCGTATCTCGCGACCTGGTCATCGATCTGGGAAACGTTGATTGTGGTGTAGTCTCGCGCGGCCATGATGGCTGAGATGATGGACTTGTCCTTGCTTGCAATCCAGCCGACCCGAATCCCAGCCAGAGCATATCCTTTGGACATGGATCCCGTCGTGATCGTTCTTTTATAACCCAAGGTCGTAGCAGACTTCGGTATGTCAATTTGACCAGAGGCCCCGCCATGGAAGAGTGGGCGATAAGACTTCGTCAGAGAACAGGATGATGCCTTTCTCCTTTGCTATTTGAGCAATGCGCTCCAGTTCACTGTTATGGATAGGCGCACCGGTAGGATTGTTAGGGTTGTTTATGATGATCATCTAGCACCACAGTAAGTAACCGTTTCTTTGTACCGCTTGAAAATGTTCACCTTTGTGTTCTTTCGGATGAGTTTGATCAGCTCATCCACGTTGGGGACGAAGCTCTCTTCTTCCTCCAGCTTCCATAATGAGACTTGAGCTCCAATGCTTCGTGGAACCTCATATAGCTGCTGGTATGTCGGATAAACGCAAACTACGTGATCATTTGGCCCAATGAGGCTATACAGGGCCAGGAAGTTGGCACCGATCGCGCCTTGTGTAACAACGATATCTTCTGCGACAAGTTTCGTGTCTTCGGTGCTGCACTGGACAGCTATTCTCTCTCTTAAGGCGTTGGAACCGGGGATAGGGCCGTATGTAAGTTTGAGGCTTGTATCAATAGGACCTTGTGCTTTGGGGTCTTTGCACATGCCGACCAAGTCGTCAATCGATACAGACGCAGCACACGTCTCAGCAACGTTCAGGACCCCAGGAGTTGTCTCATACTCGTCCATCCATTGTTCAACAGCGAAAGGTGCAATTCGAACCATGTTAGCCTTGGATGTGGTCAGATTCCTATGACTGGCGATTCCGAATCTTGTAATAATTATCGATGGCGGTATCGGCCTTTAAAGTAGTACCTTAGGTACTTCATTGAACTGATTCGATGCTGAACTCAAGGTTGGTGGACCTGACAAAGCCCCACATTCACGCGCCCTTCTGTCTCGAAGCGCCATTCAACGTCATAAACGCATTTTACCTTGTCGAGTTGGGCAATTAACTATGGATTCACTTATATGGCAGGGCAATTGGTCTTGAACCACTGTCATAGGGGTCTATGAACACCTCGTCGAGTCTATTGTGTGATTATGAGCTGGTGGCAGTGGTTGCTGGTCATGATGATAAGCTGCTTGAGAGCTTCCCCGCAAAGCTTGATCAAGAATGACAGGGGTAAAGTCTGGGGATAGCACCGCTAATAAAACCTCAAAGTAGCTTCCACCATATCACGGTATCATTCACATTTGGACTCCAGGTAAAGCATCATTGTAGCTCACCGTATGATCCTATCTTGGTGCAGTATCTTCAAGTCTCTCGATCTAAGTTAGTTAGAAGGTTTACATGGCAGAAGTATCCGTGGATAGCGTTTCCAGGCGGCCATTATCATAGGTCGGTTTGTAAGGCGTCATGAGACAGTTCGATATTCGCTATGGCATTTCATGTTTCAACTCAACTATTGGTTAATATTTATTTATAGTTAGCTCAATCGAACGCTGCATGTTTCATGGCCGTATCGATGTAACAGTGTCGGCATGAATGTTCATGACATGTCATCAATCCCGCCTAAGGTGGAACCGTGGAAGCTGCGACCTGGCGTAGTATTGCAATACTATATGCATGATAACTGTAATCCATGATACGAATGTTAATGGTTCTGCCGCTGTACGGTATCTAGTCTATAAAACAGAACGAGTTAGAATAAAAATAGAGTATGAAAAATAAGAAGCATAGGGTAGCGAGTTTCATTGAGGGAGTAGATAATCACAAGACGTGCTAAGCATCATAAGCTGGAAATTTGAATAGGATAATACCTTCGACTAATAGTAAGCAGTAGATAATATGTTCGCGTTTTCGGGTCTGGTTTGGTAGATGGTGAATCATGGATATCTACTAATGTACAGTCATGACAATTGGAGATCAACAAGACAGTTAGACTTATCATCAGCTCCAGTTAGTGACGTCAGATCTATCCCTGAAACGCAAATGCGTGTCAGCGCATGAAATACCCTCATGACAACTGTACCTATCTTTGTTCCATACGTGCATAGGAGACTGGTCATCAGGGAGATTTGATACGTGGGCAAGACGATTCCTTCCATTGGCCGATTCCAGCTCAAGAAGTGAAGTTAGTTGTCATGCCCTCCGCACGCTGTTTTCGATGACCTGATAGCTCTACTCCGTATCGAGTCATGAGACCCATATTTAGCGGCTATGGCAGCCACTCATAATTTACCCTACGGCCAGCTGCACGTCTCCAGTACCTGCCTAAACGGAACGCGGGGCGCCACTCTTCGGTGAAACAGCTTATCCCGGTCGCGCTCATAAGCATCGGTTGTTCAACAAACCAGCCTCCAACATCAACATTGTTCTATCACCAGACTGCATCGTGTTCCCATCGCTGCAGTTATGGCTCCTTCTTCTCTGAGGAGCCTCCTATTGGGCTCTCTGACCCTCTGGCCTGGTCTAGTCATGGCTTCCCAGAACTCAACTTACTCGCAGGCCGATCAACTACGGGCACAACTGGCCCTCATGGGTGATCGCCCAGATGGCTGTCCTCCTTGGTGCGTCAACGCGATTCCGAATCCCCACGAAGTTGGATTGCCCATACTGATATAACTATAGTTTCAATTGTCTCCTTCCTGCACACACGTGTGCTCAATATGCTGGCTGCAATGAGTTCAACGGAAAATGCGCATGTCCTGAGGGATTTGGCGGTGATGACTGCCTCGAGCCACGTGCGACCACCCCCCGTTATCATCAGATAAACCTTGACTGACTTTCTCCATTAGTGTGCGGCTCACTTCCCAAGGGAAAGGATCGACCAATGCGATCTGGCGCATCATGCGATTGCGACGAGGGCTGGACTGGCATCAATTGCAACGTATGTACTGACAATAAAGCCTGCAACGCGCTCATGGAAACCGGCGAAGGAGGTGTCTGTTACCAGAATGGTGAGGTTGTGAACCACAACTATCAGATCTGCGATGTCACCAACGAGAAGATCACGTCTTTACTCGGCAAGCAGCGCCCAGAAGTCACGTTCACGTGTAAACAAGAGGACCAGACTTGTGATTTCCAATGTTTGTTCAGACCGTCCTCATTCGCGCACGCTGCTAACCTTGATGCGAAGTTTGGGTAGATGCTATCGAATCTTTCTACTGCCATCTCTCCGAATGCGATTCAAGCGCCGATTGGGAGGAAGAGAAGAACACAACTTCCTACAAATGCAATAAGATCAGCTGCAGCTGTATTCCCGACCGTATGCTTTGCGGAAAAGATGGATCTATCGATCTCACAGACTTCCTTGACCAATCTATCCAAGGCCCAGGACGATTCGAATGCACTCAGAAGCATGGCGGTACTCACGACTGTGCTTTTAGAGAACCCGAGATGGATGCCTTGATTCTAGCCCTAATCGGCGACTCTAGCATTCTTCTTAGCTGCCACGCTGGCGAATGTCTCTACGAGACAGAGGTTCCAGGATATAAGCGTCCTGTCAAGAAGATCAACACACCTCTTATTGCCGGCGTGATTGCGGGCTGCTCTCTCTTCTTGGTTGCTGTTATTATCTTGACATGGTATCTGTCGAGGCGTAAGTTGAGCTACGGAGCCATCCGTTTGGAGGACTCAGATGACGAGAGTACGAAACTGATGACCGACCATAAACCTGCTTCCCTCTACTTTGACGATGTTGCGTACACTTTAAATGGTAAACAGATTCTTACTGGAATCCGTGGTATCTGCAAGCCTGGAGAGGTCACCGCCATTATGGGTGCGTCTGGAGCAGGAAAGACAACATTCCTCGATATTCTCGCACGAAAGAACAAGCGTGGGCAAGTTCATGGCAACTTTTACGTCAACGGCGAGAAGGTCAACGATAATGATTACAAGAATGTTGTTGGGTTTGTTGACCAGGAGGACACCATGCTCCCTACCCTTACCGTTCATGAGACCATTCTCAACAGTGCTCTACTTCGACTTCCTCGCGACATGGGTCGTACTGCCAAAGAACAACGTGTGGTTGAGGTCGAGAAGGAACTCGGCATTCATCACATTCGTGATTCCCTGATCGGTTCTGAGGAGGGCAAGGGGCGTGGTATCTCGGGCGGTGAGAAGCGACGTGTAGGAATTGCTTGCGAACTGGTCACCAGCCCTTCGATTCTGTTCCTCGATGAACCGACCAGTGGTCTTGATGCGTACAATGCGTACAATGTGGTTGAGTGTCTCGTCACTCTGGCGAAAACATATAAACGAACCGTCATTTTCACAATTCATCAACCTCGATCCAACATTGTGGCACTCTTTGACAGACTCGTGCTGCTAGCACAAGGACGCACCGTTTACTCGGGTCCTTTCAACCAATGTCAAAGCTATTTCGACGAAATCGGCTACGAATGCCCTCCTGGTTTTAATATTGCTGATTATCTTGTCGACCTTACTATGCATGCTGGCAGCACTCAATCCGTTGATAACGGTACTGTCGGCCTTGACAATAACAGTGTTGGGCCAAGCAGCACCCGTGCTATCAAATCTGTGGCAAGCATATCAGGCACTACTTCGGGAGACGATGACGCCAGCTCGAGCCGACCTCAGAATCGGCGTAGAGACTCGGTCAAGGTCCGCCAGGATCGCGAGCTCTTCACACGCAGAAAGACGGTTGACACGGCAGCCTCCTCAGATGCTGGAGGTGAGGACAATGGGGCCTATCGCCTTCATCAAAACCCTGTCGACTCTACTTCCGCAACCCTCCTTGACGACCCCCATGACTTGCCTCCAGCAGCAGCCACTGGCACGGACCTCGACATTATGACACGTGCATTCATCCACTCGGAAATCGCTTCATCAACACATGATGAGATCCAGCGTGCCATCCAAATCGCACAAGATGCTAATGGCTCCAACGCAAATGGTTACACTGTCGAGGGACCCAATGTTCATGTCAGTGCTGTTGGAAAGGGCTATGCCCGAGTTGGCTACTTACGTCAGTTCATCATTCTGTCTCAGAGGACTTGGAAGAACTTGTATCGAAACCCGATGTTGATGCTTACCCATTTCGCTATCGCCATCGTGCTCGCTGTTTTTTCAGGATATCTCTTCTATGGTCTTACGGACGACATCCCTGGCTTCCAGAACCGACTTGGTCTCTTCTTCTTCCTGCTCGCTTTGTTCGGTTTCAGCACACTCACAAGTCTGAACGTATTCGCCACCGAACGACTTCTTTTTGTTCGCGAACGTGCCAACGGTTACTATGCGCCAGCCACTTATTTTGCGGCCAAGGTACTGTTCGACATAATCCCTCTTCGAATCGTTCCTCCCATCCTCATGGGTTCCATAATCTATCCTATGACCGGCTTGGTGGCAGACTCAACGCACTTCTTCAACTTTATATTGGTGCTGGTACTCTTCAACATGGCTGCTGCGGCTGTTTGTCTCTTTATTGGAGTTGTTTGCAAGGATGGCGGAGTCGCGAACTTGATCGGCAGCTTGGTCATGCTTTTTAGTCTTCTTTTCGCTGGCTTCCTCCTGAACCACGATGCCACTCCTAAGGGTGCTCTTTGGCTCCAGACGCTGTCGATCTTCCACTACGGCTTCGAGTCGCTTATTGTCAATGAGGTTCTTCAACTTACCCTCGTGGACAGCAAGTACGGACTGGATATCACTGTGCCTGGTGCAGCCATCCTCAGCTCCTTTGGATTCAACAATAATGCCATGTGGCCTGACATCAGGAATTTGGGTATTTTTGCTGCCGTCTTTATCATATTGTCTTATGCTGCTATGCATTTCTTGCTCGTCGAAAGACGATAAATCAGCATAGGGGGATTGGCCATTGTATGAGGCCTCAGATTTAAAGGAACGTTGCAAGTGTCATTGCTAGCGGTGATAATATACATAGGATGTGTCAGGCATACGTGAGTCATACTGGGCGTTTGGTTGGATGGGGGCTCGTTCTCGTTCTTTCACAGGTTATTGTATCAAGTCTCACAATATATGTAGAATCGCATTTTGAAGGACATTTTGGACGCACACATGAGTCCGGGGTAGGTCGCTCGAAGATGTGATATTTGCCATAGTTACAGTAATACATGAGTACAAGTTGTTTTTACAAGCCGAAAGGCATGATCTATTCCATCTTTCCACCAGTGAACTCCTCGGCAATTCTCTTCTGTCGCTTGACGGAGCGGTCGTACTCGGTTTCGTAAAAGTCCATAATCTTGGTTGATACTCCTGTTGTGGTTTCCAACATGTTGCCAATCGATGTTGGCTTGCCCCAGACGTCCCATGTGTTCTGGGCTGAACCATATCGGCCGATGTCGAAGCCTTGCTTGTGGAAGAAGTCTTCGGCAAATATGGTCTCGATCTCTTCCTTGAGCTCATTCTCGTTGACAATGAAGTTGGAGGCATTGATGTAGAGCTCCATCAGCGCATCGCGGCGAGCCTCGCGCTTAGCTTCCTCAATAGCCTTGACTTTGACGCGGCTTTCTTTGGCACGAGCGAAGCGTCTAGAGTCAGGGTATGTCTTGGTGTCCAAAACTGCCTTCAGCACTGTGCTACGGGTGAGGCGATCGTCCTCTCGCTCTGGGGCTTTAACAGCCCGGTGGTTCTCGAGAAACTTGTGGCTCACGCGCTCGTTCTGAGCAGTGTCACGACGGTTCCTTCGTACCCAAAGTTCCTTCAAACCAGTTTCCAGGTTCTGCCGACGGGAGTTGGCCATTGTTTGCTTCCATTCTTGCGTCTCGTTCTTGGGTTTTTGTTTGTGGGCCGGCTTAGGAACGGTTTGCTTGATATAATCGGCTCGAATCTTGCGGTCACCCTCCATACGAGGGAAGATCTCTCGAGGTACGGGGAGGTGACCTCTGACCCGGGGGAGCTTATTCTCTTCGGACTGGGGTGGTGTAGGCAAGCGGATATATGAGGGAGACTCGGGAGGAACTTGTTCGAGAGCATGAGCCGAAGTGGAAAAGGCTCTTGAGGCCACGAGGAACTGACGAGCAGTCGCCCTCGGGCATGAAGCTGTGAGGCCAAAAGACATTCTAAGAAGAGCCACGGCCAGGTTGAGTACTGAGGAACTCGAGTTAGATCGTAATTGACGCCGTACCCCCGTCGTCGAATCGGCTTCTGCAGAGTCAATCGCCAGCCTGAGAAAATCGACGTCGGATCAAATTTGCGGATTATTTGGTTCCGCGTGTGAGACCCCTGGCATTTTACGCCCCGCCACCAACCACCGCAGGAAGTTAGTGGGGCTCTTATCCTACTGACAAAAAAAAAAGTTCTGGAGGAATAAATTTCTTGATTGTTCATCCTCTTCCTCTCTCTTTGTCTTTCTTCGTCGCCAGTATCCTCGACCAACTTCCGCCAATTTTTTCGCCATGGGTACTGGAAAGAAGGAGGCCACCCGGCGTGAGCGCCAGGGTAAAGGTGGTGATGGTCTCAACAATGTTAGAACTAAGGGAGAGAACTTCTATCGCGATGCGAAGAAGGTCAAGCACCTTAACATGTACAAGGAGGGCAAGGCGCAGAGAAACGCCGAGGGGAAGATTGTTAAAGCTGCATCCTTTCAGTCGCGCGACGTTCCTAACGCCCGCATCGAGCCGAACCGCAAGTGGTTTACCAACACCCGAGTTGTCTCCCAAGATACCCTCAATGCCTTTCGTGAGGCTATGGATGAGAAGGCCCGCGACCCCTACCAAGTTCTTCTCAAGTCAAACAAGCTGCCCATGAGCCTTATCAGAGATGGAAAGGACACCGAGAACGGTATCAAGCAGCACAAGGCCAAGATGACCGTCGAGACCTCTCCCTTCGCTGAGGTGTTCGGTCCCAAGGCACAACGCAAGCGAGTTAAGCTTGGTGTTAGCAGCCTGGATGACCTTGCTGGTGACACCGAGAAGAGCATGGATACCTATCGTGAGAGGTTGGAACAACAGAAGCTTCTCAGCGGCACATCTGGTGATCCGGAGACTCTCGGAGACACTGATAAGCCTCTTACCATGTCGATTGAGCCTGTTTTCGATAAGGGTCAGAGCAAACGAATCTGGAACGAGCTTTACAAGGTCATCGATTCTTCAGATGTGGTCATCCACGTTCTCGATGCCCGAGACCCTGTTGGAACAAGATGTCTCAGTGTTGAGAAGTATCTCAAGGAAGAAGCCCCTCACAAGCACTTGATCTTTGTTCTGAACAAGTGTGACCTGGTCCCTACCAGTGTAGCAGTAAGTCTTTTCTTTCTCCATATTTTCATCTCCATCCTCCAATACCCCAATGTTCTTTGTCAGGATTTGTCCCTTTATGTACCATGGGACCTGTCTGTTATAATATTGGGAGAATAACCGCCAGTCTCGGCTGTCGTCAACGTCTTGTTGTTCGGCTGATG
The DNA here is from genome assembly GCA_013396035.1 of Fusarium pseudocircinatum. NCBI lineage: Eukaryota > Fungi > Ascomycota > Sordariomycetes > Hypocreales > Nectriaceae > Fusarium > Fusarium pseudocircinatum. Next base: position 101,802 of record JAAOAS010000096.1, read on the forward strand.
TGTGCCGTTTTGGTTACCATCATGAGTCAGGCCAAGTGTCCGATTGAGTTGAAGTCTGCCTATGCCATTAACCATTTACGGGGCATCGATTGTATACTTCTTAGTGATGACACAAACATCTTGCCGCCTTTAATCATGTTCTTTATCGTTATAACTTTGTTCGAATACTAATTCGATGTAGGCTGGATGGGTTCGAAGTCTCTCTAAAGAGTACCCTACTCTTGCTTTCCACGCTAGCATTACGAACTCTTTCGGAAAGGGTTCTCTCATTCAGCTACTTCGACAATTCTCCTCCCTCCATTCTGATCGAAAACAAATCTCTGTTGGACTGATTGGTGGACCCAACACTGGAAAGTCCTCCATCATCAATACTCTCCTCAAGAAGAAGGTCTGCACTGTCGCTCCTATCCCAGGAGAGACTAAAGTCTGGCAATACGTCAGCCTGATGAAGCGGATTTACCTAATAGACTGTCCTGGAATCGTTCCTCCGTCAAGCACTGATTCACCCACCGACTTGGTCCTTCGAGGTGTTGTGCGTGTGGAGAAGGTTGAGCACCCTGAACAGTACATCCAGCCTCTGCTGAACCGGGTCAAGCAGCACCACATGGAGAAGACATACGAGCTCAAGGGATGGACAAACTCTACAGAGTTTCTTGAGCTTCTGGCCCGCAAGGCTGGACGACTTCTCCGTGGAGGTGAGCCTGACTTGGATGGTGTCGCGAAGATGATTCTCAACGACTTCATGCGAGGCAAGATTCCATGGTTCACACCTGCGCCCAAAACTGAGGGTGAAGCGGACGGCAAGGTTGGAAACCGTGAAGGTAGACTTGGAGAGATGCCTCGAAAGCGAAAGCAGGAAGAGACTGTTGAAGATGAAGATGCTTCTGCCGAAGCCCAGCTTCAACGAGAGGCTGAAGCCGCGGAGAAGGCCGAGCAGGAGAGCCCTGATGGTTCCGACGAAGAATCAGAGTTTGAAGGCTTCGGTAGTGACACTGAGGAAGCACGATCAAGAAAGCCTTCGTTTGGTGCTACTGTGGACGGTGAAGATAGTGATGGTGATAGCGCCGACGATGATGTGATATCTATCGGTGACTCTGAAGCAGAGGATGAAGAACAAGAGGAAGAGGCACCTACATCTGCAGCTAAGCAGAGTAAAGGAAAGAAGACAAAAGGCGGTCCTCCAAACAAGAAAAGGAGGACATGATCGGCCTGGAGTCGATCAAGTTATCATAGTCTTTTATCTTCATTCGAGGTACTTGCTTGCGCACCCTCAACTAAACCCTTAATGATACCCACGTTAATACTTCCGCACCTTGAAATCGATCTTGCAGTGCCATGACATCTGTCTTAACTGAGATAAGCAGAATGGCCCTTGCCTTTATCTCCAATGCCGCTAAGCTATGCCTTGGCAGCTCTTACTATAAGTCTCTTATTAACGTGCTACTTGTTTAAAGACTGAGCTAAGATATCTCATTTAGCAAACTAATATTTAACAACATATAAATCAAGATACAAGGCATTAAAAAGACCAAGAAGGCAAAAAGATTGCCTCCACACAGGATTGAACTATGGACCTTTGCATTACAAGTGCAACGCTCTACCACTGAGCTATAAAGGCTTCTTGGTAAAATTAAGTCAAGAATTGGATTACAAGACGCCGCATGCAGGGGGAGTTTATAATTCTGGCAAAAGGATCAAAAGGATTGCCTCCGCACAGGATTGAACTATGGACCTTTGCATTACAAGTGCCACGCTCTACCACTGAGCTACAAAAGCAGTTACTAATCAGCGCACTCGAAAGACTCTAGATGTCGAGCCAGCGTGCCTCAGAACACCTCCCACCCTCACTGACGTCTGGCTTGCCTCTCTTACAACAACTACGGTGATCTCACTGACGAAGATATCGTATCACTACACTTTGTAGAATAGGAGTTGAATAACAATCAGTCTCTTGAAGAAACCTGATACGTTTAGTCGCTCTTAACTATGAATGCCTGTGTAATGTTGCTCTTGTGCTCTACTGTAAACAGACTAACACATACATTAAGCCGATTGATGATATTGAAAACCTCTCGTATATACCATCTTTGCGGTCCTGTCGTTGTGAATTGTGTTAGTGATGCTGTATCTATGTACCCGTTGCCCAATCTATCCTCGAGACTCCCAATATGTACTGCTAAGTGGTGTACAGACAACCCCCCCCTTCGAGGAACAGAAGCAAGGCAATGATGAACATTCGAATAGTATTCTTTCTCGTTTGAAACTGAAGTTGAGAGTTGTTTCGGTTGAAACATACATCTCAAGGCACAGTATAGCATGACATAATGGTGTTGGTTCAAGCCTGGGTATGCGAAACCAGCCAAGGCAATTTCCTGGTATATATGTATTTGAAGAACCTCACTCGACCTATACCTGATCCTGGCTATCGCATCTTCTGGCCAAGTTTGCCTCCGAGTATAATCCACGCATCCTCGACGTCTTGCGGTATATCAACATGGACGATGGAGCCTTTGCCTCGTGGCCCGTATCCATTCTCATTGTCTCTCATTCGTGGAATTTCGCCAACAAGCAGAGACATCAGTCGTTCCATACTCCAAATACTATCATTTTGGCTCTTGCCAAACTCAGCAATGTCATACCGCATGTAAGAAGTGAGGCCGCCCGCTTGGTTCTGAGCTCTAGAATCTTGAACCGTTACCCTAGGCACGAAGGTTGGCCAACCGGCAAACACAGGAGTATCATCCATCTTATCAGAGTAAACTTGCTCAAACGCAGCAACCGTACGCCGACACATGGTTGGGTCTTGAGCGACGACAATAGAACATGGTGATGTGTATCCATGCTGGTCTAACACCTTTCTTGTGTACACAGCATTTAGTGCACAATTTGTTGAGGCATCCTCAATCAAAATAGTGAGCTTTTGTGTTGGGCGCTTGCCGGCGGTTGTGAGGCAGTCCTTTTCAACCTCGAGGTGGAAGAATTGCTCGACAATGGTCTGGAAGACCCGAGCCTCTGGCTGTCCCTGAACTTGGCTAGTAATGCTATTGTACTTGGGATGTCGAGCTATAGCATCATATAGCAATTGGGTTGAATGCCCGATGCCGCCGGTGATGACCAAAACAATCGGTTCACCTGATAGGGCAGAATTAGTTGTTTGCTTGATCGACAATGTTCATCTTCTCTGTCCCCGCCATTGTAACCTACCCGTTGCCTCTACCAGTCTCGTCACTGATGATACGACAGTATCTACAATGGATAAAATTGCAGAGCCGCACAAAACAACGACCGCCACAGAACCTGGACTTGTATTGACATTCAGCTGCTTCTTGGTCGCCGAAAAGCCGAAGAGGGCTCGTTGAAGATCTGACAGAGTGCAGACTTGCTCGTGAGCAACAAATTCCGAGATGATGTTCGCAGCGTCAACCGCTCTTGAGGCTTCATCGGGGGAGATATCCATCGCTTTTGATCAAACATTTACTGCCCAGAGTCACACAAGACAGGTTTAGACCTCAGTGACCAATACAGGGAGATGTAAAGGATTCAGAGTGAGCAGATGTTGACGAAGCGGAGTATCCGGAAACGGAAAATCCGACTGGCGATGGCCACAATTGGCAGCGTGAAGTCTCACTTTGTTTTCATATCGAAGAAAACTTTAGCTTGGTGCCCAATCTAATAATGGTAACATAAAAGAGTTTTGTGTCGTCTGTACTCCAGTGATTGGGCACACCATGTATCGAATCCTAAGTTGAAGTTCTCAGAAGCACAAAGATACCTATGATGAGCTTAGCCATAGGAGCTTTTAGATTTAAGAAGGCTTGGATAACGTGGATAGCTTTATTTGCGCCCCGGGTGTTCATACGTGTCTCAGAACAGTGTTCACAGAATAAATTGAGAGTTACTTCCTGGTTTCTCTGTGTTCACGTTGCCCAATACACCCGCTTGTACCATCGTACGGGGAGGTTGCTCGTGAACATTGGTAATGTAACAACTGAGAAACTATCTTGCAGTTTCTGCTTGATGAAAATGTAGTGGTGAGAGAGACTCGGTGTGGATTTGTTTAATTGCCAAGGGACTTGAGAGCTGGTCATGCTCTTCTCTACTTCAGACCAAGTACCTTCGGTATTGATGAGTTCTTTTATCCGGGAAGCCGCACAGTTGCTCATAACTTCTTTCCTTTTAGAAGATAACAGACAGAAATCGGTACTGTGCAGTCGGTTGTGATTGGGAGATATGGAGCAAAGCGTGACCAATGACACAGAAACACCAAGAGCATTAGATGATTCTGGTAGCTTTGCAAGTTCATGGATTAAAAGGGGCCTGACTGCTATTACCATTGTGGAAAGAAGTGTAAGTGCTGATCTAACGCGGAAAGTGTCTTTGACCTCTTAACGAATATTATTGAACTCAAGAAAGTACTGCCTACTGGAGCAGAACTTCTTGTTATAGTCATGGATAGCTTTGGTGAATCTTATTATCCCACAACCTCATCTCAATCAATCTGAGCTTCTACATCGCATCACCACCCGAAAGAACAAGCCGCGCCAAAACAAAGACAAAAATACATTTGAGGTCAAGTTGGGTCGCGGGTTTGCTAGGCATAGATAGAGGCCACTGCATGCCTTGCATCCATGCCTCGCAGTGGCAGCTAATACAGCTGCCACTGCGAGCTCAGGATCTCTGCCAGTGGCATTTGTCACTCCACGCATCCTCTAATAACGGAATAGCAGAACAAGGTAGGTAAACAACAATGCTCCCCCACTGCCGACACATTGATCTTGTCGCCTCTCCCCATGCCCCTCTTCGTTTGTTCACCTTTCATCTCTTCTTCGGGTTACGGGTATCGTGCCAATAACATCAACAGCAACTTTAATTTTCTTCACCTATTACCTATCAGCCACCATAACCCTAAAGAAGCCTCACGCAAGGTAGACGAACTTAAGATGAATTCTGTCTCCGCACCTGGAGAGCTTCAGGTGGTGCGCAACGGCCTACAATCGCCTCCTATCAACACCTCGAAAGACATGGCAAACCGCCTCGCATCCAAACCACACGATGCCCAATCCACTTATGATATTATGTCAACTGGATCGAATATTGTATGTATTGTGCAGTGGCAATGGCTTTTGCGAAGAGAGACACTTACCATATCTCTAGAAGGCGAGCGGAAACTTGATCGATGCAACTCAGAATTTGGCCAACATCGGAGACAATGATGCTTCTTAGGGTTCGTTTACCTACACGGCTACGGCGCTGCCTCCAACCAGTGTTCAACGCTAACATGTACCAATAGGAGGAGTATACAGCCCGTCCTCACAAGGTACTATCCAAGACTGCATCACTGTGGCCCCCCGTCATACCAAGACGCATATGGCGCGAGGGAGCTCACCCGCTGCTCTTCAGCGAGGTGAGGACGGTCCGAAATACGATCTCACAACACTTGCGAATCCTATCCGACCTACTAGCGGACCTCATGTCGCAATGTTCAATCTGGAACAAGTTTATGACGTTTTCAAAGATACGCCTTGGGGAAATCAGCATAGCGACGCAGTGGTGAAGCAGAACCACACCGAGAGTCGCCAAAACGACAGAACTGCTCAGTATGGAGCCTTGAAACAAACAAAGAGGAACCCTCTTGGACCGCGGGCTGGCTCGGGAGTCTCCAAGACACCCCGCCTGCTGAAGCAGCCTACCATGCAACTCAAGCGATCTAAGAACCTTCAGGGGAAGAACTCAATCGATCTCGTTGCTAGAGGAGCCACCCCGACGCCCAGTAGCCCAAGCGACCCGGCCCCTTACTATGAAGTTGCTCGCGCACCCAATCTCAGCAGACCTATTCCCGACTTTGACCCAGCTTTGATTTCTACCTGCCCTAAGCCGCTATCACCTTCAGAGATGTTAGATGGAGAGAAATACTTCCTCTATCAGATGGCCACGGCCCGCCATCTGGCCTTCAACGGAGTTTCGGGCCCATACCAGATTGGCCACTGTTTGTGTGATGTCCATAAGGCAACCGGGAATTTAGTCAAGTTTGCACGTGCCTGCACCGCTCCAAATGGCGAAAGGTACTGGCGTCATCTCATGACAAATGCGTCTATAAAGGCTCAAGATGGGTCCAGAATGGCAGGCAAGCCAGTTGCGCTCTCAAACGGACCCCTGATTTGGATGGCAGATGAGAGGGGCAAGGTCATAGCCCCTGAATGGACATTCAACGAGCCCCAATTCTTACCTGGATCTTCTGATGATCAAGAAATGGGAGGGTATCCGAAGCAAGCCCAGCAGGAGACCAACCCAATCCATCCTGGACTCAAGACTACTAGCAAAGATCCCTTTTGGTGGTGAACGACACGATATCGTTACCAGGTTGCATGGATGGAGTGAAGAGCCCTGAGAGAATGTTCGTGCACATCCCTGGAAATAGCCACATTCAAGCTCGGGTTCTGATCGTGTCCCTTCAGTCCCTGTATTCATAAAAGGAAGCTCATACGGAGTAGGAGTAAAGAACTGTGCTTGGATTGTTTTGACCCGGAGGGTCTTGGTTTATACGTTGATGCATGGCCGAAACTTTGTTGTTAGTTGATCTCGGGAGTTGGACTTACTCGATTGTTTTGATAAAACTCTCCCTGGTCATGATTTCAAGCAGCAATCCTTAGAATTGGAAGCTGGAATGTGTTTCTATCATGACTAGGTAGGTAATAATAATGCTAATTGACAATGAATAAGTGGCAGTTGTCGAATCAAGTGGCTATGATCGATGATTACGGAAGAATTGCGCACCGACCTCGAAAACATCATCGAAAAAGGATGCCCACTCTCACTAAGCGTTGGCTTGAATTGGACGCCACTTCTGCTCTATACTTCCACGCCAACACGCCGCCTTTGTGTATTATCAGCTCTTCTCGTCCCCATTTTTGCGTCTATATATCACTGTTAGACAAAATGGGTTCTTCGTCTTCGAAAGTCGCCAAAGGCGCAGCGCGAAAGTATCCTGCCCGAGCTCCCGGAGCTGCTGTCCCGCAAGCAGTAGCACGTCAACCAAGGGCAGATCCACCAAAACCAAAATCAAAAACCTTGGGAAACAGCGCCAAAGACGACGGTAATTTAGGAACTTACTATATCTACTGCAGCATCTAACTCGTATCTATAGCTGTTCGCGCTGACGCTCTGGACCCCGACTTCCCAACCGGCGACTTCTCACGCCGTCTACACCAGATGGGAATCGCTGACTCGAACCCTACATATTCAACTTCGTCTACAGCCGCGACCCCTCTCGGACCTTCAGCCCCTCCAGGACCTAGTTTTGTACCGAGTCGAAGCAATCCAACCCTCGTAGCGCTCTCAGCTCGAGATCGACTACAAGACGAAGCGGAAGAGGATTTTGCAAATATGGGACGGGAGGGCCGGCGATTCCTCGATATGAGGACGTTAGTGGATGCTATGAAGTTTCGCGATCGAGGCATACCCGAGAGGGAGATTGAGTCAAGATTAAGGATACAACCGGGGCTGCTGGGCAAACTTGGACAGAAGAAGACCTTTTCTCATGTGACAAGTCCGAACTGAGGGCAAGGTACGAGGGAATAGATGGAAATTCATCACGATATCCGCAAGGATGGATGTGGCAAGTGTATTATGATTGTACAATATGATATTTCTCGTCGCTCAGGAGTGGCAATAAACGATACCCAGAACATACCCCCAGGGCTCAGGTTGCTGCGACTGTTTTGCTTTGACCCAGAACCTACCTTATATAACATAGCTCTACCACGCAGCATGTCCACCATCCATGCGAAGGTCAGCACCCGTCATGAAGCTACTCGCATCACTCAAAAGAAAGACAGCAGCGCCGCGATACTCTTCCGGAGTGCTTAGACGGCCGAGCATGTTCTCTTTGGGCCAACTCTCGCGGCGATCAGGATAATCGTTGAAGAGATTTTGAAGCATCTGGGTCAGAATGTAGCCAGGAGAGAGGGTGTTGACACGGATGCCGTGTTCTCCCCATTCCATTGCAAGATTACGGGCAAGCTGCACGACTGCAGCTTTGGAAGGGTTATAAACGCTGGTAAAGTTTTAGCAGTTGATATCAGAATCGGAAATCGTGCTTACGGCGCGAGCATGCCCTTGTTGGCGATGGTTGCGCTCATACTGGCAATCATGACAATACTACCAGGCTGTTTCAGGCGAATCATCTGACGAGCAGCTGCTTGGGCAGTCATGAAAGCCCCAGTGAAGTTGATGCTCATCATTCGTTCGGTTTCTTCCATCGAGTAGTCGATTGCTGGTGTTTCGTGGTTGATACCCGCAGCGGCGATGAGTCCATCCAGACGACCTGCGCCATTGGCGATATCCTCGAATATGCGATTGAGGCTTGGGACATCTCTTACATCGACTTGATGGTAATGAAGCGAGGTACCAAGTTCGCGCCCTCGGTCTGAGACTTGTGAGAAGTTGGACTTTGGATCCTCAACTGGCGAGGGCAGTCTGTCAACGGCGTGGACTATCATATTTAGAATTTAGCGATTGAGAGACTCTTAAGGTCTCTCACCAGTAGCTCCGGCTTCGAGAAGAGCTTCAATCTGAACAAGACCTAAACCTCTTGCGCCTCCTGACACGACAATGACTTTGTCTTTGAGGCTGAACTCTGGTAGTAAGTGAGGTTGACTCTGCACCGTGTTACGTTGAGATGGAGTGTGGTGAAAGGCACGAATAGCTACTTGGACATATCTCGTTGTTTGGCGAGGAAAAGCTTGTCCCTGGAGAGGCTGGCGAGCCAGAGTTCGAAGAATGGGAGAGAACTTGTTCATTATGGAAGCTTATGAGGCTGGCAATACCACAGATGCTTACAGATATTCTAGGATAGACTTCGTTCAATGGTAGTTCGCAATGCTTTTATACGAAAGTCAATGGTAGCCTAATATTACATGCGATAGGCATGAGAGGAGTGCTTAGGACGGATATTTCTAGGGGTGTCAGTGGCCGTTCTTCGTCACCTCTACTGCACTACGAAGAATTAGTCACGAGGAATCATTATGCCCCAGAATGGACACCATCATCAATTCAGACATCGTCGGGGGTGTGTATGAAGAGAATGTGCCTCCGTTTTGCAGAATGAAGTCGACGACAGGCCAAGCTTTCCTATCCCCGGAGACACTAGGACGTTACAGTATTGATCACCCTGGAGAGGCCCGGGTTTCCTTTCATGGTTAAACCAGGTCCTGGCTAAGCAAGGTTCGCCGTCAGCCATTTGACCTCTTCACTCCGTGGCTTACACTTGATCTCCAGTTGTATGTGAAGGTTTAGGCGCAAGTGTGATTAGCATATACTCTAACGTAAAGGCCTCCCTCAGAGAATTGGTTGTCCTATGGCTCCAGACAGAAGAAGTCAAAAGAGAGACCATTGTTGAGTACAAGTCACAGCATTTCGGGTGACGGCTGCATTACATGGGGAGTCGGGCGGAGTCACCTCAGGATCTGCACCCCGCCCCCAGCTTTTGAGCTCCTCTATTAACAACTCTCCGGCTGCATCTCAGCTTTTGAACCTAATTAGTTCTCCTGCAGTAGCTCTTACTCTGGCGCTTAGTGGAATGTTGAAGGTGGTGAAGGTGGTGCATTCGTTTGCTAGGACTGCGAAGATCTTTTGCTGGCATTCCCTTGAGAAGCATGACACAGACTGTTAATACATGATGAATCAGCCTTGACTATTGCATGAATTAGAGTCAACCTCAGGCACTGTACCCTCCAAGTCGCCTGGATATGTGCTGTTCACGGCCGACCTCTATATGGATACCGGTGCGACACCGCGTCACGAGGTGTCGTTGAAAGAGGCATCCCGTAGAAAGGAGGCCCTCTTGGCTACATTCTCTCGGTGTGGATTGCACCGAGGCAGCCACCACTACTACTACGATTTGCCTTACTCTAAATAGATCTACACAAGGTTCCTTGCTTTGTGACGAATGATCTGGCTGTTCCGTCATCTACACTCTACGATGTGGATATATCTACGGAGTAGAAACACAACCAACAAATCATTATTATCTCCACAAACAGGTACAAATCTCATCGAGATTTCGATCCCTTCACACGGTTAATTGGTATTTATGAGATATACTGAAATCAACTAGGGTACATAATATTGGTTGTCGAAGTGTAAATGGTTCTTGCGAGGAACAAGATTTACGTGCCACAAAGTTGGAATTTGAAGGAGCATATCAGCAAGTGGATAGAATGCCCCCGCGTGATGGTGCCATCAATCAAGATTTGTTCTTATAATTACGGAAAGGGATGTCATGCATTGCGAATAAGACCTTGTGGATAGTGCTCGGGACACCAGCCGGCATAACTAGGCAACTTGATGATTGCCTAATATGGTAACCCGGAATCTTTATAATGCAACTACAAGCATTGTACATCGACTTCGGCCACAAATACCAACCTTATAAGTCAGACAGAAATTCTACAAGCTTCTGGCATCTCAAGTTTAAAGTAGCGGTCATGCATAAAGGTTACTTGGCCTAGATTTGTCGTACACGTGAGCCACAGAATCCCGCAATAGCTAAACATGGCTCCCAAGCGCAGTATCCTAGAGCTCTAAAGCCAGTTGATCTACCCCTGAATGTATTCCTGAACAAGTCCAATTTGCTACTGAACTGGCCTTTCCTAAATCTTGCATCAGGTTCCGATCCATGGACGACCGCCTGTTCTAACAGAGAGCCAATATTCTACCTACCAATGCACACCCTGATAACTGACTAGGCAATAAGGACCAATCTGCGAGTTGATGCAATCCATATTACCAGGAGCGGATGAAATTCGAGGCCTAGGCATGGTAAGCTTTTAAAGCAGTATATGTATGGATCGTCAACGAAGCAAAGGAGTGACTGGCATATGAATTATCATGAGAACTGCCAACAATCTGAGTTAAATCGCAAAATCAAGAGGATGCATGAACGCCTTTTTCCAAACCTCCAAGCATGGCAGAATGCTTTTTTTTTGAGTCGCCTCAGTTCGCGTGTCCTCTGTGACGACCTCCAATGAGGCCTTCGTCAGCCGTTAACAAAATGACCAAAAACAGAAACATATGAACGAGATAGGCTCTAACCACACGTATGACCCCCAAACCCATAGTCTTTTAAAGTTGCCTTGCACCAGTCTTATACTTTGTTTCGTTTCCACCGCAGATGGGATTGTTGCCTTCTAAGCACTGTCGATCCACTGGTAAACAGTGACCAACGTGGTGTAGACCATGGCAATGAAGCCAACAACCATGACAACAATGTCAATGACCTTGGCCCTGGTTGTCTGAGCAGCTCCCTTGTAATGCAAGTAAGCTGGGTAGATGTAGACCAAGGGAACACAGGCAAAGCTGCCAATCAATGCCACAAACTTATCCAAGTCACTGGCACCAACTATACTGACACCGACGCATACGCCAACAAGCAGGGTTCTGAGAGCATTCTTCTTCCACTTGATTGCAGCACTCTTCTTGCCAGTTGCACGCTCACCAAAAACCGAGGTTTCGATAATACGAGCAGCGGGGAAAAGCTGGACAGGATCTCCGGCGAGAACGGCAATTGAATACAGGAACTGGACTGCGTTTACAAGAGGAGAATCCTGAGGAAAGTTGGAAATGACTTGAATCTTAGTATCCTCGCCAAAAGTAGCATAGCAGAGTGCTCCCACAGAGGTGAAGATGATCGTGATGATAAACATGACCAAGTAAAGGAGGTTAGGGAAGTGCTCGGGTCTCTTCATGCTTGACTGGATGGGCAGGATAAGTCCAATTCCTTCAAAAGTGAAGATACCCGAGCCAATGGTCAAAGTGAAATCTCTCGGGTTGAACAGCTTCACAGTCGAGTCCATGCCACGCTGAGAGAGTGCCGCAATGTCGTAGTACCATATGTACACGATTCCAATCAAGATGAAGACATCAGCGAGAAGGGCAGCGGGTCCAAGTTTTGAGATGTTTCGGATCAGCGCAAGAGGGACAAGGGCGACCAACTGCAAAGCAATCAGACTGGGTACGCTGAACATGAACTCGCGGTGGTTGGCGGTCACAGCGTCTAGAAAAGCATAGAGGTTCTCAGCTGTGAAGATGAGGCCAGCGCATACAAATCCAAGCTGGGAGATAGCAATCGAAGCGAGAACCAGACTTCTGAACCGAGGCCCAACAATGGCTTCGCCTAGTTCTCCATAACCGCCTCCGTAAATCTGTCGGCAGTCAAGAAGAAGACGGAAACATCCGCAGTTGACAAGGGACAATACAATGAGGGTAATTGACGAGAATAGGATGCCACCATTGCGGAACGCCTTGGGCAAGAACATGATTCCAGTTCCGATGAAAGCCTTGATGAGGGTGAAAAACGTCTTCGTAGTTGTAGCGTCGCCCGTCTTGCGCATTCGCTTAGAGCTTCGTCTTCTGCCCAGGAGGGGCCGAAGCTCAGGTGGCTGTTCCACATCGCCGTCTTCTCGATCGTCAATCGCAGACTCGTCTTCGCTGTCGGCATCTTCGAGATCTTCGCCGGCAAAGCTTCCGTATAGGTCGAGGAAATCGACAAAGTTCTTGGCGACAATTGTGTAGCCACTCATGCGTCTCTGCCGGGCGCGTCGTTGAAGGTGATATCGTCGGAAGCCGCCGGGTTCCCGCTGTTCGGAGTGGCTCAATTCGTCTTCGGCAGCGAGGGGAGGAGGTGTGTGATGGGAAAAGGTGGCAGCGCGGCGGAGGGAGTTGGCTCGAGCCTTGATCTTGAACATGTCACGATGCATGTCGCCTCCTTGCAAAAGGAGAGAAGATTCGACGGGATCTCCTGAAGTGTCGTTGTTGTCATTGCTGGCGGACCCTGAAGCGGAAGGGTTGGCTGGACCAAAGGCAACGTCGGGCTCGGCGGAGTAGCCATCTGGGAGATGCCTGTCGAGGATGGCAGCTTTTCGCTTGCTCGTCTCGCTGCCCAAGCTACTGGGTGTTCCATCGAAATTGGCGAACTCAGCCATGATTGTGGATTGTCAAGAGGAGTTTTACAGTCGTGACGTAGTTCCTGCAGAGCTTTATGGCGGTTGCTGCAGCAGGGTGAACAGTAAATGGCAGAAGATGGAGTCTTCAATGATCAATCACGAGTAGTCTTCAGCTGTGTTAGCCGTCACTGCAAGCGTCAACAGACATCCGCTGGCGATGAGAAAGGAAATTTGTATAGTTGTAAGGAAAACATTGACAACGGCGAACAGTCAAGGGCCTCCAGGTTGGGTCGTTCGGTTGTTGTATGACAATCGGGGTCGGTGAATGTCTCTCCCGATACGCCTAGCTCCTTGAGGCTTGGGCCAGTGGAGTCAACGACCCCACGTGCATCAAGAGAGTGCAAGTACTCGATACTTTTTCAGCCCCATCTCCCAACGACGAATCGCCGATATCTACTAAAGCCCAAAGTCAATGCTACTTGACTCGATCGCTGCCACTTGAAGCTTGATGCAACCACCTGAACACCACGCTCGGCACTGAACCTGCCTGATCTGACATCGCCGAAACTTCTAGAGAATACCAGGCCGGAAGCCTTCAGTTACCTTGTCTCCAAGGCAAGGCAACACCCATGCAACATCAATATCAAGAACAGTAGCAGTATTGTAACATCCCAAGGCTGCACCAAGCATGTTTCCTTTACTGCTGCCAAGTTTGACCTAATCAAGTGATGTTTTGTCGTTCATCAAGTAACATAAATGGACGGGTACTGTCAGTCGTAGAAGCTTGAGGTCGGTGACAATCGGGTGTTCTGATGTTCTGAATGGTTTGTGGCAGAACACAAGCTTCGAAGAATTCAACAGTTCATTCACATACCTCTGATGTTGTAGGAGGTAGGTACCCTGTTCAAAATGGGGCGAATTCGATCACCCATCTAGGGGCAGTTAGCCGAAGAAAAGCCGACACAGTCTAGCAAATTCCTCCTCAGGCACGTAGTGCTAAACCCATTACGCTTGACGCGCCTGTCCTTTTGCAGCCACCAGAAAGCTCACTCATCAACCTCAAATCCGACCCTCAAACTCATCGCAACCATTCAAGATGAGTTTCGTCCACCTAAACCCTCGCCCCATGCTTGAGAAGCTTGTCGGGAACCCAGTCCTTGTTCGTCTAAAATGGGGTGAGGTAGAGTACAAGGGAACGCTGGTATCCATCGACAGCTACATGAACATTCAACTCTCCGGCACCGAAGAGTACATCGAGGACAAGCCTACTGGATCACTAGGACAAGTGTTGATCAGGTATGATTTTTCTTACCCATTCTACATTCTCGAGAACGCGATGCTAACCACGAAGTCCAGGTGTAATAACGTTCTGTGGGTGCGCGGTGCGGATGCAGGAAGCGACGCTGATGCCGCTATGACTGGTTAATCTGCATCGGCGGTGAAGGAACTGAGAGGGAGAGGAATGAGACACGATGCTCTTGAAGTTTGGAGAGCCTTGGTCTGATACGAGTACGATTCCCGTGGTCGACGCGACACCGCCTTTTCAACCATCAACAAGCCTGTATCCCAAGCCGAAATCATGTATTCACAGACGCTCCGTTGTGAGGAAGCACTTGTCGACTTGTTTCCAAATCTTTAAACTAAACTTGGGGCGGACGGCCTATGGCGGTTCACAGTTTGGCAATATTTGCTTTAGTCACGATCTAATCATAAACTGTGAAGATTACTTTCGTTTGTCAAGAAACATGCCTTTGAATTTTCTAGCCAGCTTTCAGCTTGGCCCTCTTCTGCAAGTAACTCGATGCCCTCCTAGCACTCCCCCCAACAGCGCCAGCGCCATTGTCAGCAAACATTCAGAACCCTGCTTGTTTAGGACCAAGAGTTATAATAGCACTTTTTCTACGGTAAGTACCTCTCGTCGTTGCCGACATGGGTGCGTTGACATGCCGAATTGTCCTGCTGCGTAAGGAGGAAAGCCAATTCAAACAGTTGCGCTGGGCTCTTTTTCTTAAGACGAGTAAGTCATTCCACCATTGAGCATAGGGATGTTGACAGTTTTCAGGCAATTTAAGAAAGCTAGATGAAGGGATCAGCAAGGCCACAGAACCAGCTGAGCTGAATTGAATGATGGTCAGCCTAACTTACTCAATGAAGCGAGCGACATCGTCTGTTCCTTGTGGAAAATCTACCTTATTACCCGCCCAGAAATCACCTCCATCAGGCAGGTGTGAATCAATATAACTCTTTAGTAGCCACATTGCGTCGTTCTTTCCTGGTTCTTGGATAGTTTCAAAACACTTCTGGGGAGGTTTTGCCCCTTCTCCCCGTTAGACGAGGCACACAACTCCGAAGGATAGTCTGCATCTTCATCAGAAGACCTCAAGAGACTCGGTAAACAGCGTTCAGGCTGAGCTTCACCGCGAACTGCTCTCCAAAGGCTAATGAATTCGGTGCCGTTTTTGTGGTTCTTCATGGCTGACAAGGGCAAAGTACATGTCGAATTGTTTATGGGAACTTTGATTGTCAATCCTGTCGCAGTTCTGATATCGATTCCCAAGCCCGTGAAATGTATTGTACGTTTATCGTCTTTCTCAAGCGAAGCAATGGGCGGCCCCAACTTGATGTCCGTGGTAACGATCAAGTTATTTTTCAAACTGAATCTGAGTTGTACTTTTCCGCGCTGTGACACGTTAATTTGGTGCCCTTCAGCTTCATTCAGATTGAGATACGACGAGTCAGTTACTTTCCCCCTTCGTCATATTGCCGAGCCACTGCATTTGTTGTATAATGAATTGTTCCGATGCCTTCTGGAGTTTTATCCCTCTAGCTTCACCATTGTTAGACTCATCAGCACCAGTTCTGTCACCGAACGTCTTGATGAATCTGTCGCACTACGGGTGTGCCTTCCCATCGTCTCTTGCAGTCTCCCGTGAGGCTGCAATCCAGACGCCTTCGTCAAGTCCCCGTAGACACTCAACCCGAGCAGCCTTGTCTAATAACCAACCACATAGTTTGGGCACTTTCTGTTCAAATAGTTGTTCGGCCTGCTGGCGTCTGATTGTCGATAAAGGTGGGCCTTCAGTCTTCCCACATCGTTCAAGGGCCAGTTTGAAACGTTATGGGGGATGCACAGCAAGTGATTTGGTCTCGAATAAGGATTCAGGCATGTGCGAGGACGGTTGGTTCCCTGCAGTTGCAGAATTGCTTTCATGCAGGGACAGTTTTGGCAGTAGAGAAGAGGAGTTGGAATCCGTCCAGTTCCGCTCGAGCAGAAAACCCGGCAAATTCTTGATGTAGCAGTGGATGACAGCATTCTGGAATGAATGGACAAATTTGAGAAACTCATCGTTGATTGATTGACTGATGCCTAAAGCTTATGACGTCTCAACGAGACATATCAAGCCAATACACTGAAAAATTCCATTTAACTTTTGCTTTAACTTCTCAGATCATCCTTCCACTCAGGGGGGTGTATAGAGTTATGGGATTTAGCCCACCGACCAAACCTCCGGGGCATCGACGGATGCTGGCCGCAACGAAAAAGAGCGCCATGTATTGAGTGACCGTGTTCGTTAGCCTCGGAGTAAACTGGAGTGGCTCAACATTCCTGATGAAGTCGTAAATCTTTCTCCACATTTCCAGCGTCTTGCCAGAAGGACCCCAATTATATGACGTTAAGTTTGTCCTTGGGTCGATAGACCGTTCGTTTTCTTCGAATATCTCTCGAGGTCTTTTCTTTGAGCCATGTCCTATTGATTCAAGTATCGGTTGAGATATGTCCTGGTCGGAGGGCACTGTATGAGAGGTGCTGGTCGAGTACAGCTCTTCTATCTACTGAGATAGTGAATAAAGGGAATGCATGCCCTTCTGTTGTTGGCGTCCGGGTCCCTGATGCCACATTCTTGCAATACGTAGTCTCCGAGGTATTTGTCTTTGTTGTGACAGAAAATTCTTCTTTTGCAACCTGTAGACTTTCGAAGTATCCTGCTTGTTTCAAAATTGCCTCTGCTTGGATGTGGAGTTCGACACATAAAGCCTGGCGTGAAGTATATGAAGTGCCATGGCTCGAAAGTAGACGGATTGCTGTGTCCATATAAGCCCATATGGCAACCCAGGGGTACCAGAAGACCTGGTCTTGACTCGATATGCTTGGATTCCTCGCAAAGCTACCAGGATGAAGATGCGGAATTACAATGGCGTCGTAAATGCTGTTCGGAATTTGTGCCAAACGAGGGACACCTACTTCGTTCAAAAGGCTATAAATATTTGGAAGCTGATTTCTAGGAGTCCCATAAACATACGATTTAGGTAGAGTTTGCCGCCAAGATGGTTGGCAGACCCAAACGTAGACATGCTGCCCAAGAGTAGTCACAATCCAAGGTTAAATTGTTTCCAGCCAACTATCGAATAACTCCTAGAGTGACGTCAGTAAATACAGTAATAACAGTTTCAGAAATCTATACCCTTGATTGTTGCTTATGCTTGGGAGCCAGCTGTGGCCAGTTGAAAAGTTATATAATGTCTAATAATATAGGCGTTGCCTTAATATTATTATACTATCTATAAATAAAGGTAAGAATACTTTAGTAACTCGCAGTTAGAGAGAGTGTGTGCAGTTATAGGATAGATAAGGATAAGGGAAAACTAAAAATTATTAAATTATTATTTTTATATACCTATATATAGCTTAAATACTAACGAAAGTTTAACAAAAGTCAAGGTGGCCGAGTGGTCTAAGGCGCTGCACTCAAGACCATGTCTTCCCTAGTTAACTAGGAATATTTGCAGTATCGAAAGATTCTTGGGTTCGAATCCCAACCTTGACATAAATCAATTTTTTGCCCTTGTGAAGCTCGTGTTGACCGTACTAATATTCTGTATTTACCGCTTTACTTATATCAGACAAGTCAAGATGGCCGAGTGGTCTAAGGCGCTGCACTCAAGATCACGTCTTCCCTGGCTAACTAGGAATACTTGCAGTATCGAAAGATTCTTGGGTTCGAATCCCAATCTTGACAAGAATTATTTTTAGCCTTTTCTTTTTCTCCTCTGCTAAGCCTTATTAGTTATATACTTATTTACCTCTATCTACCTGTAAAGAACTGACATTTAAGCCCCCTGGTGTATTGGTAAATAGTTGCGCGAGTAAGGTAATCTTAGCTGACCTTAGGAAAGCCCAGCAGTGGGTCTCTGGAAGCGGGGGTGAGAGCTGGGGGCGCTGTTCCTGTGTGCCGCGAATCTGGGGAAGCGGGGCTTTAGCGGACTTAGTGGAGACGCTTCAGGGTGCTCGAGGACCCTCTCCATGCTAGCGCCAGTGATTAATAGACGGCACGCGACTTGTAAGAGTGCAATGAATCGCTGTATGCTGTAGGGGGGACAGTGAGTTTGAAATCCGTAACAGAAGTACTTGCAAGGAATGCCACCAACAAGTCATCCTGCATAGACGAGCAACAGGAGCGGGCGGCCAGACACACCGTTTCCCTGTCTGGCTCCTGCATCTGTCCTCTGTTTTCATTGACTGTGCCGCACATTATTGTTTTTTGGTGCATGAGGTACCCCAGGTGCTGTTGGAACTATTGAAATTGAAACAAAAAAGCTGCGTATCACTACGAAATTCACGACTATGATGCACTGAACATGAGATTCTTGTCCCTATCGATCAATTCTTTCTGAATACTGGGCTGACACTTGCATTTTACGCAACACACGAAACGAAGCAGGGTCACATTTGTTGATTTGACTGCGTAGAAAACATGCCACTTCCAGCTTGCGTTTACTGGCGGGGTTCTGAAGTTTCACTCGCCCAGTGTCGGCTCCCGCTTCTTTGATTTAATTTCATTTAATTTGCCTCCCTGCAAAATCACGTAGTCACATTTCCTTGTATTCTACTACTACGTGATCATTACGCTGGGTCAAGAAGCGCAATCGTCACAGCGAGGAACTGTGTTTGATCCGAAACTTCCAGATCAATTCTGAGGATTGATTCGCTGCCATTTCTCTCAATCCGGGATGACACTGCACATCTTTGCTACCCAAAACAACCAGAACAACAAGCCACCATCTCGCTTGGAACGGCTGAATCTCGACTCGAAGCGGCCCTCTGGCACCACGACCTCAATGTCCTGGATCACCCCCTGCTCTTCCCCGCGTCTAACGACAATGACCTCTGAGGCGTTCAATGGCGTGGCAACTTTCACATGGGAGTTTCCTCCTTGTCGCACGTATATCTCCGCCTAAGCTGCCCTGCCCTGCGCCTCGCGAGAGGTACTTGACTGTTTTCAGAACCACCTTGATCAACTGTGAGCAGCGAGCTACCGAGTCACGAGGGTCGAGGCTCGACGTAATGGAGGGCATGGACCTAGAGAGCGACGAATCATCATTTGTCTCGGCCTGCAGGAGAGTTTGAGGTTGGGGGGAGATTGCAAGCCATCCGCATTCAAGTGTAACCTTGTCGGTCAGCACAGTATTTGTCTTACTATGTACCGCCACTTACAGCGATTTATGCTTACACCGACAAGTATCACCCCGTCAATTCTCAGACCTTCACCGTGATGTCTACTCGTCTGGATGTCGCAGTCTCCCTACCGTGCAGGTTGATCATCCAAGCGCTCTTACCCCGCTCGATCTTGTACAAGCAGTCATTCAGTCATGGTTGCACGTATATAATACACTCAGTAGCCGTTTCCTGCTTGTTTCTACTTTCTGTCTTTTCCATCTCTATCGAATCAATTCTACAGGCACCCATTTCCTTCAACTTTATTGACACTGCCTCCACATCCCCCAAACAACTCCAATACCTCTTTCACACTCGTCTTACGAAACCATAAAATCCGGTCGAACACGTCGATTGGATCAACCAGCAGTCAGTAAACCTCTCCGGAGTACCAAAAGGCTCTACCTGACACTCAGTGCTAGACATCTAAACTCCCTCCACCACAAATACACAACATGCCTGTCCGCGTTCCCAAGCTCCCCGCTGCCAAGCCCTCGGAAATCTTCTGCATGGGTGCGGCCGGTGTTGGCGTTTTGACACCTCTCTATCTTGTCATGCCTGGGGCTGAGGAGCGCTTATCCAACCAGACCAACAAGTGGGCTCCACGATGGGAGAGGAACGTCAGCTACTTCATTCCTCCCATGGAGAAGGGCGTCCAGCGCATCGAGCCTCCTGTGTCCAGAATGGTCCAACGTGTGGAGGACCGTCTTCCCCTCGAAAAGATGGCCAAGTCAGTCGACAAGGGTATCCGAAGTGGTATCGCTCGATTCAATGGCGAGAATAAGCCCTAAGAACATTTCATCTGTCTGCGACCAGCCTTTACTGCGCGGGTGTTTCCTTTGTACATTATCATTAGCATACCCCGGGTAGATGATACGTCGTTCACGAAAGCCCATCCATGAATTACATGATCTTATCTTCACATGTATCTTCACATGTACTCTTTTATAAAAACTCATGGTGACTTGTGCCTTGGTGATACTTCGCGTGGCTCACGATGCGTGAAGTTCACTTACGTCTCGATCGCCTTTCACATGTTTTTGATCTCATTCTATCGTTGGCATTGGTTCCGATCTCAACCTGTATATTGCCCCAAATAGCATTTCATCTTTTACCAGGTCAGGATTTAATACCGCAGCTTTAGCAACTCCTCGCGCTTGGATTAGTGTCCTCGTCCTTTTTAACGATCAATTGACCACCTCCTTCATCCGCCTGGTATGTCGTGTGTAGGTAGACCCAGCTGACACTCTGCAGACTTTATGTGACGACCACCATCACGTCGTTTTCTCGTACCATGTAATACTACTTGATGCCAAAACGAGAACCGAGAGAGATCATCACAATACACATGCATCAGATGATGGCGACGCGATACGACAGTAGCCGCCCATATCGTGTTAGTTGTACTGATAGTGATAAGAAGTGACTGCACGGGTCGACATTCCCGGCACCCTTACGCCACATTCATCATGTATCAGTCTCCCGACTTTGTATCGCCTGCTAAAAACATGTCTGCTGTGAGATACTACACGGCCCCTATGTAATATTCATGAGGCTCGTAGTATGTCGTGATGAGTGGGACCTTGGTGCGACACATCCTGGCTCGATAGCTTCAATCTAACAACCGACCCCAGTTGAGTCTTTGTGGATACCCCGGTCCACGAACAGTGTTATCACAAGTACCATGGGCCGACACCTTTTCCGAGATATCGTGGCCGCAGCGCTAAAAGATCAAGTCAAGTGGTGCGATAAGGCCATCTTGCTTTCACTTTCTTTCTATAGTGGCACCGCCTTCTGCAAGTCATGACACTTGTATTCAACACCTCATCAACTCCATCAGAATGACCATCTTGCTTCGTGGGTCCGCCTTCATCACAGGCGCAGCCTCCGGTACGTCCCGCCATTTGTTCATTACATACTGTCGCCCCGCATTTCACTATGCGCCGTGGCCGAGACGGACTCGAAACTACTCGTTTAGTGTCTTGTTAGAGTCTCCATTGTTGATATGATCGTCATTAGGTATTGGACAACAGACAGCCATCGCCTTTGCCCAGCATGGAGTCACAAAGCTAGCATTGGCCGACATCAACCAAGACGCGCTAGATATATCCGCCAGATCTTTAAAGAAACAGTTTCCCCATATCCATGTTCTACAGGTGCATCTCAATGTTCGTGACACCACGCAGGTCAAGGAAGGCATTGCCAAGACAATCGGCGAGTTTGGTCGTCTGGACATTGCTGTGAACAATGCCGGTATTAGTGGCAGTGGACGAAAGACGCATGAGTTGGATGACGATGAATGGCTCGGAATTCTCGATGTGAATTTGCAGGGTGTGTATCGATGTCAGAAAGAAGAACTGGGTGTCATGGTAAATCAAGAGTACGTCTACCAAGGTATGATGGATCGAAATGAGTGAAGAGCTAAATCCTCTCGTAGAGATTTGGGACCTCGGGTTGGCCGCGGAAGGATCATCAACGTGGGAAGCATGTTTGCTGTTGTGGCACCAAACAACCAAGACCATACTGCGTATACAACTGCTAAGCATGGTACGTTGTAAATACCTCTGCTGGCCAGAGTCCGTTCAAGCACTGATAGGCCATTAGGCATCATTGGCTTGACCAAGGCTGACGCAAACTCTTACGGGCCTTTAGGCATTCGTATCAATGCCATCTGCCCCGGTTATGTCGAGACACCTCTACTGACGGGTATTATGAGTCGTGATCCAGACTCACCACTTGCAGTGGACTTGTCAAGAACTCCTTTGAAGCGCCTCGCCACTATGGAGGAGGTAGCAGATGCTATAGTCTTGTTGGCTTCTCCAATGAATAGTTACATGCAAGGCGCCAGTATGATCTGTGATGGGGGATTTACCAGTAACTAGACGCTCCTAGTCTGGTAGTTGGATTTGAATTATCTGAATCATGCATGCATATCAATGTAGACTCTGAACAACTATTTCGTCCAAGTCACGATTGGTTACGTTTACCTCACTGATGATGATTTCATTTGACCTCTTTGATTCTAAAGCAGCACGTACTGTGGCTTCCTTTACCTATGAAGCCTTATAAAAATGTCTGCTTTACATCTCGATATCGTGCTTTGGCTGCCAGAATAAATGAAGTAAGTAAAAGAATTGCTGAAATGATTCGCTGATTTGGCAAAAGCCCAGACCAACCGTTTCCATTAGACATATGCAAAAGTGTTCTCATGACACCTAGCTTTAATGTACAATTTCATATAGATACAGACTTGTTCATATCCCACAAAGATGAAAATATCAAAATCGACTTTGCAAATCCAAAATAACACGACAGATCAAACCAGACATGAACGTCCTTGAACACCTTGCAGAAGAGACGATAGCTTAGCAATAGCACCTAACCAAAATTAAAAAAGTCAAGAGAGTAGTTCCTCTGCTCATCGTTGTTCCCGTCATTCAGACGTGTTGCCTTGCCCAGATTTGGACCATATTCCTGCATTCTGCCTGAACCTACAGGCCCGACGTTGGTACTTGTCCAGTTGGTACCGATATGAGGGAGCTTACTGGATGAAGACTCATGCATACCACTCTCACCAACCCCGAATTTCGGGGGCTCCTTCGCTGAGCTGAAAGCAGCCATTCCTGACATGATACCAGTCGACATCGCGGCACTCTGATTCAGTACCGAACTGGCACTGAGACCAGCAGTTCCGGCAGACCAGTCTATGGCACCATGAAATTGACCTTGCGGAAAGGAGGGCTGCATGTTAGGCAGGCCCCAATTGTCATGTAATGGGTTACCGAGGTTCGCAGCATTGAGTGTGCCGACCATGTGGCCTGTTGCAAGTTCGGGATGCATATTGACCGCGTTAGCCCCCACCATCGTCAGGCCAAGTTGTTCCGGCTGGCTGTGCAAACTTATGGGAAGAAAGCTGGGGTCAAGGGGTGATTGGCTTTGTTGGCCATACGTCAGAGATAGAGGTGGTCCCGGTTGCGATGTTATACCGATATATGACGGTTTCGATGAGGCATAGTCAGAGATTTGTCGGTGAACAGAAGGACGCCTTTTCTTAAGGGGTTGATTGAAGTCAGTATCGGCTTCTCGCCTGACAGGAACAACAGGAACGGATGTATTGCCATCATAAGAGACGCCGCTCCTCGCACTACTGGCACCAATACTAACGGCCTGCTGCCCTGCGCTGCCGCTGCGCGACCGTGAAACGTCAGTCATGCTGCTACGAATCTGCTCAAGTACAGCCTTGAGCAAGTCATCCATCCTGCTGGCCGGATGGTATGTAGCGCTCATGTCGCCAACAGCATCAGATAGAATTTCAAGATAGCCGATATATGTCTGGCGATTTGGCTCGTTGCGCTGGTAGGCAAGTGCAGCAATCAATGCTATTGATGCAGTACCAGCATGCTGCATTCCCGTAATGAAAATCTTTCGTCCGTCGAATCTTTGACGATGCTGCCAGAATATTCGAGCCACGCGAATCGCTTGCTGAGTACATATACTGCGGGCCAGCGATGTGCGGCTCCCATGGACCACGCGTTGACGGTCATCGGTAGACATGGACGAACCCTCAGCAGTGAAGTGGTGCCCGGGGCTTTCTGAATTTGCCTTTCTGTCGCTTTCAGGACTTGGATGCGATCCCGTGCTCGAACTGTCGCCAGAAATTGAGCCATATTTGGCCCATGGTCGATGCAGTAAAATCATAGTGACATGATATTGCTGATGTAAGAGGAAGAAACTGTAAGGAGCTGTCTTGACATTGCTCGGCTTCCATGCCATGCGGTCAGGCAATCGCCTATACCAATTTTGAAGTTGCCTGTCGAGATTAATGACCTGTAGATATCTGTTTTCCTCGGCTTCATTAGTCGCAAATGCGCCGGTCTGTTCCGTCACTTTACTGGAGTTGCTCAGATCACGTATCTCAACGATTCGTCCGGCCAATTCCATCAACTCAATGAGCTGCTCGTAAATTTCAGTTGTCAAATCCATTTTGGGAGCATCGAGCCCGAAAGAAGCAAGCTGGGAAAACCGGTTTGATAAAAGGTCAACGTCTTGGCTTTTGATTGCCAATGGCCTACCCAGAAACAACCCCCAATATCTGTCATAGATCACACATGCCTGCATGACCATATTTCGAATTTTTGTGTCTTGTTCGGACATGCTGCTGGTGCAATCTAAGTGGAGGCCAATGTCAAAAGCAAGGCGATTTGCCATTCCTAGACACAATTAGCCGGAAGGAATTTCAAAAATATTGAAATTGATCAAGTCTCACCAGAGTACATCCAGCCGGTATTATCTCTACCGACACCACATTCAAGATCTCCAAGCAACAATAACGCCTGAACACTAGGG
Organism: Fusarium pseudocircinatum; assembly: GCA_013396035.1. NCBI lineage: Eukaryota > Fungi > Ascomycota > Sordariomycetes > Hypocreales > Nectriaceae > Fusarium > Fusarium pseudocircinatum. The sequence goes on from JAAOAS010000096.1 coordinate 126,582, forward strand.
ATACCACCAGGACGCTCGAGCTCGATGTCAAGCATGTGTTTGGCTTCTCTATGAAGGGAACTTTCTCTTGGGCTCAGTGTAATCCTGCGCATATCATCTCGGTCCATATCGGCCACACGATACCCCATGGCCAAGACTGTGATGTGAAGAAAATGAGAGTAAAACTTTGATGACTTCGAGATTCGGTCAGCTTCGAAAGCATCTCGATCAATGATTTGAATGACAGAATTATAGTAGTGGAAGAAACCATCCACGAGATAGTCATGTGTCTCCGAGCTCAGAGACTGAATCATCTTCTCTGCTCTTCGGACTTGTTCCGGCGGTTCATGGGCATATGATAGACTTGTTGATTCAGCATAAACATGACTGTTGGCTGTGGGACCAAAGAATCGCAGCCTTCCAGAGATTTGGTCGAATGAGAGGTTGCCCTTGGTTGATAAAAGTCGATGGATTATATCCTCTTGCTTGGGATCCAGAATGCGAAATGGCGAATCTTCGTTCGAATGAGAGTTCGCTTGCTGGTTATCACGAGAATTTGTCGTCGCAAGTTCACTCTCACGTGTCGTAAAATCGTCGTTCTGATAGTCCGGTGGAGAGTGATCCTCACTCCCTGGGGACTTTGAGTCGTATTGCGGAGATGGGTCAGTATTGCCCGCCGTAGTGGCTACGGCGTCTTGATCGTGCCTTGTTTTGGGAGGATGAGTCGCCGGAGGGGGTACCACACCCTTTTCCAAAAGCAAGCCTTCAAGCATTGAGATTCTGTCTGATAAAGAGGACATGTATGCTTTAGATATAGGACTGAGAAAATTCATTAGCCGTGGCTCATGATGGGTCAGAAAGACATGAGCTCATACCGTCTACGCTCATCGTCATTTTTAATGATGCACTCTGAGCCTGACTTTGCGCAAGCGGTACATTCGGTCTGATTCTTGGGAACCACGCATCGTATTCTTCTGTCGCGACATGACGCACAGGCGACAGATGCACGGTGTCTTACTTGTTGCTTGCTTGTATTACGCCCGGGATTGCTTTTGGCAGAGGCATTCTTGCTGCTCGGGTCCAGATTAAGGGCATCTTTTGCATTGACAGAAAGCGCCATGACAGCCAGCGCGCAGCTGAATACAGTTAGTCCCGGAGCGGGCTCACTGTTTATGAGCCGGACGGGTCTTAATCACCGGAACTGCACTGAGAATTGTCTGGGGAGAGGTTGATAAGGAGAAGAGTTGGGTTAAGAAGCGGAGTCGCAAAATGGGAGCTGGAACCTTGGCCTTAGCCTGAGGCTGGAGCTTGGACCTTTCCCCACGTTGCGATATAGAGCTAGCTCTAGAGCTAGTTAAAGAGGCTTAACTTTTTAAATAATAAGAAATTAAAATATATAAAAGAATTAGAATTTAATAATTAAAGTTTTCTTAAAATTTAAAATAATATAATTAATATTATTATAAGTAATAATAATAAAAATAAATAAATATAATAATAAAATAATATTAAAAATTTAAAAAAATAAATTTTTTATTTATTTTTTTATAGCTTTAATTTAATTAAAAAG